>VYZT01059535.1:21630-98007 GCA_013400735.1 Pomatostomus ruficeps | reverse complement strand
CGCTCCGCCCCCGGCCCGGCCATTGGCAGCGCGCCCGGCCCGGCCCGGCCGCGCCACGTCCGCACGGGGCCCGGGGACAGGGGCAGAGCCCGTCCGGGGAGCCACGGAGGGGCGGGGGCAAAGCCTGCATGGAGCCGGGGTAGAGCCTGCCCGGGAGCCACGGAGGGGTCGGGGCAGAGCCCGTCCGAGAGCCGCGGAGGGGCCGCTCCGCTCGGCCGTCGCCGGAGCGCCCCGAGCTCCGCCTGGGAAGCACCGCGGCAGCTCGGCACAGCGGCTCGGGGCTGTCCCGTTCGTTCATCCAGAGCGCCAGCTTGATGATAGTTTCGGTTGTCATCCTGAATCGGTTGGGAAAGGATAAAAGTGTGATTTTTTTTTTTTTTCTCTTCGTGGCGAGTAACAGTACGGCATAAAAAAACCCAACCAACCAACAAAACAAATTAAAAAATACCCCTTCGCTCTGTCTTGAGTGTTGATACCCCAAAAATGTGGATGAAACAGGTTGCCAGCACTCTCACAAAGGGTATCTATCATGATCGCTATCACTGTAAGGCAACTGAACTTGGGATCCTGAAAATGTAGGAGAGGGGAAGCCCAAACCATACAGCAAATAAAAAGGTTTGGTTTTGTTTTGCTTGAATTACAATTTATTTTGTTCACGGTTGTAAAAGTCCCCAGGCAGAGGTAATTGAAGTTTGCCCCCAGTATGGTTCCTTTTCCCGTGCTACAGACGTCGTTCGCAACTCGAGAAAGAGAGCACAGAGATGATTGTGGTTGTGTGCAGTCCGTGGCAGGGGGATGCCCCTGCTGCTGAGGAGTTCTGTGATGAGCTGTGCACCACCACCGGGGCTGGTCTGGCCATTGTCAATTTGGACCTGAGAGTGTTACCAGCTCCAGATTGCAACAACTTGTTTGTCAGCCCGGCCCACAGGGCATATAAACCTCGTCTGATGTGGCCTTTGGGTACCACTAAACACCAATGTGCAAGATGCTGCCCCAGACCACAGCTTCCCCTCGTGCTGCTGTTGCACTGGCAGAACTCCTTTTGACCTAAACCTCCTGCACAGCTGAGCTGTGCCTGGTGGAGAACTTGGTTGTAATGATCGCAAAAATGCAGTGTTGGAGATTTCCACGTGTGCTGTTTTCTGCCTTTCGTGTCTTGTGCAAAGGGTAAATGAGAGCCATGCAGGGCTAGTGCTGGTTTGCCTCGGAACCGCTGGCAACAATAGCAGTTTTCAAACATTTAAACAGTCAAATATGTTGGTTTGTTATTTAATTAGACAGAGAGGAACACTACTGCACCCTCTTGAGCTCAGTCACGCGAGCTGCCCCGTAGGCCTGGACAGTCTGTCCTCAGGGGTGTTTGTGCATCCACAGCCGAGCAACTGCTCCAGTGCTGTTTGGTGAGAGCTGTGATATGCATGTGGCAGCTTGAAAAAGGCTCAGCTGATCAGACCAGCTGTGTCTGAGCTTCCAAAGCTAGTGAGATGTAACCCTTCTGTTGTGTTTGAGTTTGCTTACTTGTTTGTTATTAAGCACATACCTTCAAAACAAAGTTTTCATTAACATATTCAGGAGCGTCATATTTGTGCAATAATTCAGATATGGCTCTTTTTTGTGTCTCAGTCTTCTAATATCCCTGTCTCTGATTCCTACATCTATAATACTGCTTTTAATGTTATTCCAGAGGTGGGTTTGTGCTGAGTGGCTGCACTTTTAGCTTCCATATCCACAAGGGCTGGAGTATGCTGCTAGTTAAGGGAGGAGTCATTTGCATGGGTAACAGGTAGACTTTGCTGCCCATTCACCCCATCAGCGCTGTAATCAAACATCAGCTTGATGCTTGATCTTAGCAGCAGAGGGATGTGAAGTTGTTTGAGGGATGTGGGAAATGAATCTGTGTGTTTTGTTGTCAGAACAATTTGGAAGCACTTCTGCGAGGCAAGCTGCAGTGAGAGCAGTGCAGAATGGGCTAAGTGCGTCCGTGGCTGTTCACGGGAAAGCCTCCAGACCCTGGGAGGATTTGCCTCGGGGAATGGGTTCTGCCCATCGGAACATTTTAATTTTGCCCTGTGTTTGGGTTCCAGTGAGAGCGAGCCCTGAAATGCAGTGATCTCATAAAAGATGGGAAATCGTGAACATTCTGATCCCTCCAGACTTGGTTCAGAACCACTGGTAATAACAGTAAAGATTTGATTGATCCAATATGACTCGCTGTGGAAAAGGACTGATATTGCCATTACTTGTCCTTAGAGGGCTGAAGTCTTAGATTGTAATGCTGAGAATAGGCTGCACATTCAGTCAAAACAGTTGTTGGTCTGGTCAGTCTCAGCATTGCCAGATCTTTGTATCGCTCAGATTAACATTTACAGGTTTTGCTGTTGGGCTATCGTGACCTTGAACTCTCCCTCCTCTGTGAAGACATGCCTTCGACTCCTTTTACTCAACTCACAAAATGCTAGTCTTCCCTGAAGTCCTTTATCCACAGTGCCCATTTCTTAAAATATTTGTATTTTCTGGTTTAGAGCTATTGCTTTGAGTATCTCTGCTGAGAGAAGCTTACTGCTCTTGAATGATTAATTAGTTTTAGAGTTTATGGTCCTATTTTCGCCATCCACACTTCTTTCAATAATGCATCTGAGTTTTATACACATAAGGTTTCTTTGAAACACTGCAAAATACCGGGGCTGCAACTTCGACAGTGCTTTTTAGCAATACATTTATGCAGGAGCAGGCATGCTGGGTAGTTTATAAGCTTTTAATGAAACGCTGGCAGATATTAGGGTTTTATGGGCTGGAAAACAGTGCAAATCAAAGAGCTTTGCTTACTGTTTATAGCATTTTTTCCCCTGAATCTAACAATATTGATCTCACTTTTTCCATCTTGCATTTTGCTCTTCACATATTTGCTTTCCCTTTCACTGATATGTTTATAGCCAACAAGCTACTTTGTATGAAATAGAGTTACAATATTCCTGTCATCGTGGCTGTCCAGTTACCTGGATAAAGCCTGAGGTGGCTTATTTCACATCTGTCTTGGTCTTCAGTCTGCCTTTATCCTAATGAGGGCACACATTTCTTGCATCTTTAGCCACTATTTCTGGACATCATTAATTGTGACTTCCCTGAGGCCATGCAAACGATCCCTAAGGGCTGCTGTGCTTTCTGACTGCCTGCTGGCTAATACCTGCTCTTGTCATGCTTTCAGTAGCAAAATCCTTCTCAGAGCATACCTCTATCAATATGTTTTTCCAGTTCTCTCTGCTAAAATAATCAAGATACTTGATGGCATTGTAGTATCCTAGTACTACTAGGAGGTAAAAATACATGTCTGAGAGAAGCATATGATTTCTAAGTAATAGAGTAATAAAATAACTTGTTTTTCAGAGAAGCTACAAATGGAAAATGGAGTGTTTTCTTCTCCTCAATTCCACTATGTTAAATCCAGAATAATTGCAATATTTCTCTGTACACAGAAAATATGGTTGGTTTGGCTGGATGTGAGGCTCATGTGTGCCACTTCAAATTAAATTATAGTAACATATTTTGTGCTCTTCAGAATTATATTTTACATTCCAGTTAGCCTAATGTGGTTTACTCAGGTGACAGTATCAGCACTGTTTTTTAAATCTTTGTCTTTTCCCGAGGACACAGAACACCTTCTTCAAACTTGTTGAAAAGTTTTCACTGACACCAACAGCCGGCAACTCAAGCTGTTTTTTCGAGGTGCAGCTGTATTTTATTGGAAATGTAACAGTGTCAGTATTTCAGAATGAGCTTTTAATGTCTGATTTACTTTGTATGACCTAGCATTAGATATTCTGTATCTGTACTTTCATCCCAATTCTGCTGGGTGTTAATTGCTCTCTTCAGCTTGGGTATACAGCTGCAGATGGACTGTAACTTTTGTCCCAGCTCCTGTGGGGAAGAGCTCAGCACAATCGGATCCCAGCCTGCAAACAGCAGCAGAAACTTTGCAGGAGAGGAAATGGGGGCACTTTCAGAGAACCGCTTCAACTGGACTTCGTTTTGGCTTGTCCTGACTAGCTGCTTCATCACAACACCATATCTCTTGTCTTTCTCTTAGCATGGGTGTAGTCTACCCCACTCCCTCCTCTTCCTCCTCCTCTTCTATTCATCTTTTTGTGCCTGGTTGCCAGAAGGAAGTTTCTTGCCATAATCTACCCAAAATAACCGTGGCCTGTGCTGTCTGTGAGGCTGGCAGCCTCTTTTGCTCTGTATGATACACCTCTTCTTCTTCTCTTTGCCTTTCTCATCTGCTTATACTGTCAACTCTTTGGCAGGGATTTCTGCTATTCCTACTGACTGGTTTTTGCTTACTACTACTGCTGACTGTTCCTGCTGATTTTCTGCTGAGCCTGTGCAGCGTCTTGCTCACCTGGACATGGTCTGACTTGGTCCTTCAGGTGTCAATAAGCATAGTTAACAACAATTTTGGAGCACTCCTGAAGTTTTTCTCCTATCAGGAGCCTTTGTCATTAGTGTTTTCTCAAACGTGTACATTTTCAAGTGTATAAAAAGATCCTCTGCTTCTGACAGCGTGAATCCGTGCGCTGTATGTGCAATTTGCCCTGGTAATTACTTATGTATGGTGATAACCATAGCAACATCCCAGGTAGATAATGTCATGCAAATTACTGCAGCTCCAGGGATGGGAGATGTTAATACAAGTATGTACTTGCACCCCTGGTCTTCAACATTTTGCAGTGACTTTCCCTTTCCATCCCCCAAAACATGTTGGTTTAAAATTTCTTTCCCTCACTACGATCAGGAAGCAAAAGAAAACCTCTTGCTATGTTTCTCATTGGTATTCACAGAGGGAGGGGGACGATAGTCCTTCAGTGTTTCTGTCATGAATAATTTTGTATGCACTGTGGAAATTCCACAGTGTATGTAGGGCATAAAAGTCGAGAGACTCGGATGCACTGCGGGGCCGTGTTGTGCTTAAACCCAAGTTCTTGCGTTTGCAAACACGGAGTGTGAGCGTGTGGGGGTGGGATTGCAGCCACAGATGTTTGGACTGAGGTGTAAACGTCCTCGAATCAGTCACAGAAGGGAGAAAAGCTTTGTTGCTCCAAGCAGACACAGCTGTAGCTGAATACTTATCAGGGCCCGTGCATTGTTACTGAAACGAGGAAACAACAGAGAAGGAGCTGGTAACAGTTATCCCTTGTTTGGTCATAAGCAAGAGCAAGGAAAAAAATCTATAGGAGAGCTGATCTGCACGTGCACCAGTCCTTGTGTAACCTCAGAACCCCGGAGGCATGAAAATAAGGTATGCCTCTAACCTGTCACTAGAGTCTTTTGTTAAAGGTGTAAAAAAAAGCAGGCAAGGAAACTGGTTAAGTAAAGATTTTGCTTTTTTTGGTGAAGAATGAAATTGTTGCTGAATTCGTTTTGCTTCGGAGTTAAATAGCGAGAATGTGGGTATTAGTGCTGCAGTCTGTGCTGAAGTTGCTGATTACTGAAAGCTGCACTGCCCCCGCCTTTAAATGAGGAAATACCCCCATAAAAGAGAGTGGAGATTTGTGGAGAGTCACAGAAAGACCCGTGCAGGCGGCCGGAGGCACAGCGAGATCCCAGTTTGTAAAGTATATGTTCCCAAAGCAGGTTGTGCTGTCCAGTGGGCCAGCACTGAGTTGTCTTCATCATAAAAACATGGTCTGTCTCAAACAGAACCATGGTGGGGAGTGCAAACAAAATTATTGAAGTCACTGAGAAATTTTATTGTGCTAGAGGTAGCAGACATAGAGAGTATTAATTGGAGATTAAAATACTGCTAATCTGTATCCCTTGATATCTGTACAGGAGGGTTTGCCACTCTTACAGGTCTGCCTGCAAATCCCAGATTGTGAGGTTTCATCTTTTCCCCTCTAATTTCTCTGTGAATTAACAATCCAGTACTTTGCCTGATGGTAGCACTGACAGCACTGTTCAGCTGTGCCAGCCTCCCAGGCATGGCTGCTGATGGCAGTGGAATTGGAAAGGTATCCATGTCCAGCTAATCCAGGCTGCTGTTAAACCTTGCAACAGCACCTGAAGGTATGGACACCCCTGATTTACACTGGAGTATTCCTTTCAGAAAAAAACCACCTGTTAGGGGGCCTACCTAAGAAAAACAAACTGCACCAGGAAGAAATATATAAGGTCAGGCTTTTTAAACACCTGACAGAAAGTATTGAACCTAATTATCCACAGGAGATCTGGCCTGTCTGCCTACTTTGCATATAATGGATATTTCTTTGTCATTTCTATTTTCAGCGTGTGATTGACTGAGAATGGCCTCTCCTTAGAACCCAAATCACATCAAAGAGAGCAATAGGTGCTTTGGAATTACAGGGATAGCCTAACTGGCAAGTTAAATGCACACTTCTTCAAACTAAAATTTGTAGTAACTGCACTGCTCGACCTCCTGAAACCCTGTTCATAGGCCAGGTTCATTGACTGACCAGCACCAAAGTCAGAGAAAACACTGGACTGCAGTTACCCAGATATCCTCTGCTTCCCATGGCTAGCATGTCTTCTTCAGGACTGAACTGACCTCTTCCTAAGTCCAGGGGTTAGCGGGGATCAACACCCACATAATTTTTTGTTCCCTGGTGGTTTTGTTATGAAAGTGAACCTCACTGTGGTTTTGATTTATCACTGTTATTCGCAGAGCAAGGTATGATTAACAATGGCTAAAAATGAAAAGGCTGCGAGCAACCTGGGAATGACTGAGCAATGGTGTGAGCTGCTAATGAAACTCGTAGCAATTGAAGACCTTAAAAGTTCATCCCAGAATCTGCTGACATTGCAAAGCTTCCCTCGGAGCTGCAATACCATTCCAACACAGAGGAAAAAAGCGTGCATGAGAAGAGATCTGTCTAGGTTAATGCCACATGTGCTGGATTTAGTGACTCTGGTTCCCTGCTCTAGTGAGGGTGCTGCCTTCCCTCCTGTGCTGCAGTCTCTATGTTTTTTGGTTTGCTTCTAGCTGCCCACACTAAAGGATCCTGCCAGCGTGTGGAACCCTGCTATGTTAGCCAGCTGGGCAGTTTGCATTTAACAAGTGGGTATGTGTTACCAAAAAGCAAAGGAAATAATAACATCAAATTCATGTGTCAAAAAGGCAAGCGTTTAACAAGTGTTATTTGATGTGCATGATTTTATTTACAGTCTTTTCTCCTCACTTTTTCTGCCTCACCAGTTGCTCACCTTTGCTACTTTATGACATGAAGTTCAAGGATACTTTGCATTATCACAGCCATCAGTGGAGAGAAATTGGCTTGCCATTAATAAGAATTGTAAAACCAACCCTACAATAAGCCCTGCTTTTGGCCACAACCTCTGCCTGCTGGATGCAGCAGTGAAACACAGCCCGCAGCTCTCGTTGCACATTTTTAACCCAGGCTTGTAATCTCCATGTGCAAAGGTCAGGTGCAGGCAGGACTCAGCACAGGGCTGGGAGATGCAGAAGTGCTGTAGCTGGAATGGAGGTGCCCATGGGAAGGAGGAACTCGGAATTCTTTCCTGGCTCTTTCTTAGGGCAAAAGGGGTCTGTTCAATGTCCACCAACATCAGCTGAGAGCCTCTCAGTAACTTTATTTTGTCAATGATGCAAGGCAAAGCCACGCAGCTTTTAGGGCAGGAAGTGCACTATGCTGTAAGCAATGTGAATTCCTTTTGCTCCTTTTAGCATCACTAATTTTTATTTATCACACAAAATCATAAACTGCACATAAACTTAAATGCAGACATAATGTACATTACTATGATAATAGAGAAGCTGTGCTCCTTTAACCAGACAGATGAAATAGAAATAGACATATTGAATGAGTTCTCCTCAGTGGAAGGTTCAAGTTCCTTATTTTTTCCAAATCTTTAAATCCTAACTTGTCTGTTAAGGATTAAAAAAGTATAATTACACTAAAATGTGCTCTCAAAGAACAACACATCAACTAAATTTCTTCAGACAACAGCATATGAATGTCCAAAGTCTTGGTTGAAAGCCTTTCATACAGGGCCTTGCACTCCATAGCTTTTCCAAGTTTTGTTGTAGATTGGCTGTTTGGAATTTACAAACCATTCAAGCAGAATACACAACAACTGCAGTTTTGAATGTGTATAAATAGCACTCCTGTAAGCCGGGTTAGCTGCTTAAAAATATTAATTAAGGGAAGTCTACGTTTCCAGTTATTGTTTTGTTTTGTAGCCATCAAGGTCACAGTGCACCAGGGCTTAACCAATGGCAAGTACAGCCAAAGTGGATGGGCAAAGCCAAAACACCTGTGGAAAATCCTATTAGTGCCAGAATTGTGGAGATTTAGACAAACTGAGTTTGGAACTGAGACTGGCTGTAGTACAGTTGCAAATGTCAGTGAACCAAAGAAGCTAATTCTTTGCCTGTGAAGCAGCGTTGGAGCACATCCTATACGCAGTCTACATTTAAATATAAATACGGGATTACCTTTTAGGTTGTGAGACAGAATCATATAGGCAACAAACATTGCATCTTGGGTCTCCTGTGAGTGAAAACTGTTGTGTCAAATATGGTTAGTTCAGTAGGGCTGATGGGCTTTATTCAAGGTTCCTAGAATTTATCTGCCAAGCATAAATAATTATTTAACAACTAATAGGGCGAGGCCAGAAATATAATAGCTTTTATGTTGAAATTAACATCAAGTGATCTGTAGACATCTGCTAAGCAAGCCAAATGTGGTCTATGTGCTGTATGTTTTGCCTCACTGCCTCAAAATAACAAGCAGTGCTTATATTTGGAGGGGCAGTTTTCCTTGTTGAAGTGGAAAAAAAAATGTTCTGATAGAAAATCACTTGCACTGTTAGGATCAAATGTGTGATGAACATTAAATAGCCCTACAAATTTAAATAATGCTCAATGTAGATTTCAGCCTTGCGAATGCTCATTTCCTGATGTGTGCTTACTGTGGTTTGGAGGGAAATGAAAGTTCTTACTTATTAGAAAGAAAATAAAGTATCCCCCAGTATATTCCAGCTCTCAGCTGTTTCAGCTTCCTGGGGCCCAGTAAGTGTGGGAGCCTGGGCTCCGGTGATTTTATTTTTTTCCATAATGACTAGAAGGGTGAGAGAATCCTAAGAAAAAGCCACAGCTTGAAGGAAGCCTGAAAAAGTTCCAAGCAGCAAAGAGCCTTTCCAAGCAGTTGCCTGGCAGGGATGTGCACTGTGTGTGTAAGTGTTTGGGTGCCGTGGGTGCCAGAACAGGGACTGTGCTTCCTTTCCTTGAGAGCACCACTGCTGGCATGGCCTCTTTGCTTTGCTGCCTGTCGCGGCTCGTCTGCTTTCAGGGCCAACCATTCAATCTTTGGCATCTTCTGTAGAGGTCCTGGCCTTCCCTCTGTTTTAAAAGTATTAGGAGGACGTTGAATGGCTGAGTGGGGAGTGTAATCTTTGTGAGGCCAAGTCTAAAGATGTTAGTAAGCTGAAAGGGCTGCACTGGCAATTTACTGGGTACTGTGCAGGAATGAATGAGAGGCTCATATTCATTGTGCTTATGTGTGCTCAAGTTCTTTATGCCCATATTTAGATCTATTAACACGATAAGATTAAGCCAACTTGAATTTCTTAAATGAACAAAGCGGTAAATGGCAGAGCCTCAACAACAGGCCCCGTAAATGTGTACCAGCACCAGCAGCTTGACTGACACTGGACCTGAGATCCTGTGGGGCTTGGCAGTGACACAGAAGACGCTGCTCTGAACAAGCTGGAGTTCCTTTCGTACAGGAGCCTTGGCACCAGCTTTCCTGTAAGCTGGCTCAGGCTTTCATGGGGGCACTGGCTGCTGGACTCGGTGTCTCTGCCCCAGGCTTTCCTGAATACAGGAGTGCAGCCTCAGGCTGCTCGGTGCACCCTGCCAGGAGTCCCGGGGAATCTGTCTGCCAGCTGGGTTAGCCAGAACACACAGTGCTCCAGCCAAAGTCAACTTCCCCCTGTGAGGGTGACCTCAGTGAGGAAATGTCAGATGCTGCCTGGGCCAGTTTTCAAAGCAGACCTCACTCTTCCCAGCAGGGATTTCCCCAGAAGGTAAGTGGCAGAAATTTCTGTCCTGCGCTGGCAACTCCAGAGGACAGAGAAATAGGACAAAACATCTGGAAGAAGAGAGCTGTTGCATTGGCAAATCATGGAGCAATAGAAGCATAGAATGGTTTGAGCTGAAAGGGACCTCTAGGGGATCATCTAGCTCCAAATCCCTGCCATGGGCAGGGACACCTTCCACCAGACCAGATTCTTCACAAGAAATCAGGTTTAGACTGTGACATTTTTCTCGCTGCTTCAAAGCACAAATGATGAGAAGGAAGAAATTCTGTTTGCAAAAGCCTCTTCTTAGCTTTCTGTATTGAAGTAGTGCACAAAGGAATTCGGGGTGTCCTGAGGTGGGAATGCTACAGGAATTTTGTCCACACATGAGGCTCCTTGTCCAGCACAGGTAGAGCAAGCAATATCCTGGCTGGATAGAGAGTGGACAGCCAGTTCTGTTGTTTGGATGTGGTGGCCCTGACTGCTGCAGGGACTGAGTGTGGACTTCATTCTAGGTGGAATAGTTGGGTTTCATTGCAGGCATTCATCTGATGGGAGCGAGGAAATTTCTTTGTGCCCTTTGCTCTCGGCTTTCTGTGGGAAATGTGAATTGTCGATTCCAAATAACAACATGTGAGAGCTCCCGTGATGAGGGTGTGTAACAGCCCATTCAGCTCCACTTTGATGATTAGGTTACTGCTTTTAGTACAAAACACATAGGAAAGCAGTCATTTCTATGCATGTTCTGGGGTGGTGCATTATTACATTTTAACACTTGACATGAGCGTAATTTATACACAGTCACTGCTTTGTCTCCCATGAAAAACAAACCCTCTACCAGCAGATGCAAGAAGTCTACTAAAGATTTCATGTTATTAGTGTTTACAGCATTTGTTGTGGTGCTGCCTGTTAATTACCACATTTAAGAGTGTGCCCTTCTGCTGTGAGGGGCAGGCGTCTGTTTGGAGTGGTGCTTCTGGAAGGAATGTTGATGCTAATTCAGCATCTCTGCGTCTGGAAAGATGCTGCTCTCAAGCCAAGTGCAAACTGGGGCTAAGGCTGCTGTGAAAAGTGAATCTAACCTGGTGTGCAAGTGACTGTGGGGGAGAAGCAGACCCCTGGTTTCAGAGGCTTCTTGCAGTCCTAGTGCAACACAAGCCAGTGAGAAAATGGGCCGTGTGTTGGAGGGAGCACATTTGCTAAGGCTGTGAGGCAGAGCCTGGTCCAAGGAGGGTGTGTGCAGATCTGAAGCTCTGTCTTTAGCACTCATCATCCTCCAGACAGCAACTTCTTCCTCCCCTCCCCGAGGAGTGCCTCTACTGTAGCCAGGTATTTTACTGGGAGTACAAAAATTGCTGGGTAAAGAGCAGTGCTTTCTTCTGTCTGTTTGCCTTCTGGAAGTGACTCTAACTGTTCATTCTTCCCTTGGCTGTCCTTCATGCTTCTCTCTGGCCATTTCTTCCTGTGTGAGTGGAAAGCTCCGCTGTGTCTCCAAGATGAGACCCTGTGGTCATCAGGGAGTTGTGCATGGCCTTACACAGGGGCATCACACAGGTGCTGGAAAGGTGGCATCATTCAGTGAAAAGGAAAAAGTCAGGGAGTCCCTAACTTGGCATCATGCCCTCTTCCTGTTCTTGTTCCCTGCATCCCCTTGCTGTCCTGTGGCTGGCAGGCAGGGACCCTGGGTCTGGTGAGGTGCTGTGCACTTGTTAAGAAGCAGCTGTAACTACCTCAGTGGTGTCTGAGACATGGCCAGCCCCACTCTTGTATATTTTGATTCCATGTGCTGCTCTTCAAAGGCTGGAATTATTAGGTTCTCTGGAAAAATTACAGTTTGGCCTGTCTTTATGCATCTGTCTCTCGCTGTGATCAGGGACTCATTCTTGGTTTGGGTCTGTCTTTATCTCCACGGGTCTGCCCGGCAGAATGAAGGTGTGATTGCAGCGTGTTGGCCTGTCTTAATTTAACCATCAGAGGTAACAGCAGCAGTGAGGATGCAGCAGCACTGGCCAGCAACCAAGTTATAAAGTCTCCAGAGACCTTGTGTGTATATCTCAGGGTATGCTGACACTGCAGCAACTGCTGCTTGCTGAGATACCCTGAGATAGCTGTTAATGAATTCACAATGAGCGAGTTGCTACTCAGCAATGACTGAGCTCAATAATTGTCACAGAGTTTATCCTGTGCCTTGGGTGAGTTTTGCAGCTTGCCCTGAGCTCCGTGCTGCAGTGGATGGGACGTGCTTGTTTTAGCTAGCAGGAAACGGGGATAGCATTTTGCAATAGGAATGTTCATCCAGACACATCCTCAGCATATGTGGAACCAATGCTAAGAGACTAAAACCAGAAAATGAGGCAAACAAAGGGAAGACTGGCTCTATCTAGAGCAACTTTATGTCAGGGGAGGGATGAGGACCAAGCAGTGTTTCCACTCCAGTGCTGGAAGTATGAGCCCATGCCAGAAAAATGATGACCAGGACTGCTGAAACCCTCCCATGGTGCCTGATTCTGGAAGACACGAAGCGCTGGCAGAGGCTGTGTCATGCTGCAGAACAACCTGCCAGTGGCTCAGGAGTGGTAGAAATAGAGCATGAAAAGCGGGCCTCGAAGGCCGCCTGCCGACGCGCGGCTGTTACCTGCCACGGAGCCGTCCCTGGGGCTCTCCGGGCTGTCCCCGTGGCATGGCTCATGTCAGCTGTCACACTGATGAGGGCCCACAAGCTGAACGGAGCCTCCGGGCCTTGCTCTGGCAGCCAGGGCTTCTCGCCGAGCTCTGCCTGCCTGGTGAAGCCCAGAGCTTGGATCTGTCATCCTTGTGGGTGGGTTTGGGATGCTAAACCAGGCATCACCTTCCCGTGCCCGTTGTCTTTCCTGAAAAAGGGCTCAGCTTCCTGTTCAGTCCAGCACAACTGGACCTTCGGACTCGAAAATAACCTCAGCCTTTCAGCTAACAAGATTCATCCTCAGGACTTTTTATCGCATTCTACCTTGAGCACCATTTTTACCTGCTCCTAAATTTGATAGGGTGATGGGTGTGACCTGCACCTGTATGAAAAACAGCTGGCTTTGGTCTACAACGTGTTCTAATTGAGATTCACCAAAGCTTTTCAGGAGTCATTTGAGCCTGCTCCCCACAGGTGTAGGCTGGCTGTGCATCACCAGCCAGTGGAGGTTTGCCACAAGAGATGTGATCCAGATCTGGGACGAGTGTCTGCTCTGGACCTTTCTGAATCAGTGTTTTGGTCACACACAGAGAAGCACTCGCGGCTTTGGGTAAAGCTTGCCGAGGCCAGCAGCAGCGATGAAATAAGTGATGTGAAAACAGCCCATTTGTCCCGCGGCTCTGAGCTGGAGCCATGAGATTCCTGCAGGTGGGTTTGGAGCTCCGGAGCATCCCTCGCTCCGAGCCCGCACTGCAGCAGCCCCACCTGCTGTCGGACGGGCAGGACGCGGCTCCCTCCTCTCTCTCCTCTCCTCCGCCTGGCTCTGCACATCTCTCATCAGCCTCTTTCACCCTCATGCTCCCTTTTCCCTTTTTCTTTGCGCTCCTGGTGTTTGCCATCCCTTGTGTTGACTCTCAGGATATCTTATCTCCGCTCGTAAAGCGCTAAGTAAATTTACACGCGCGCTCTAAGTGCTTGATAATAACAACAACAACCCTAATCTTTTGCCTTTGCTCGCACTTGATTTCAAGAGCTCTCAGGGAAGAAAAAGTTACAAAGGCAAAGGTGTAATAATGTTCCTGAGATGGTTTTATTCCAAACTGGGGAGGGTGCCTTGTAACTTTATGTGTTTTGTAGTTTTTTCTCTTTAGAAATGAGAACACTACATACATACCTGCCCAGAATAAGAAAAAAAAAAAATAGGTGAGACTTTTAAATTGACTATACTTGTAAAAAGGACAGGGTGATAAACGATGTGTTAAGGTCCTTTTTCTTAAATTATGCTGCTGCTTTTATGAGTTTGAGATGAGCACAGTGATCAGGAGTAAGGCTTATTTACACCGCAGAATTACTTTGAGATGAGGGTGCTTTTGGAGAAAAAGATTGTTACGTTTAAATGCTTTTTATATATATATATGTATAATTTATATATATTTAGGGACAAATTCTGCAATAGACTTCAGCTCATGCCTGTTTTCAAGTTTTGTTTCAGTCAGTGTGGATCTTGCTGAATCAGGATCTAGACAATCAACTTTTCTTCCCCCAGAAAAAAACCCTACACTTACAATGATCACTATCTCCCCAAATATCTTCTTTTAGAAGAGTTTGTCAGCCTGCAGTGTGGCATATTGCATTGCATTTGGGAATAGGGAGGGACTCAAGCCAGCAAAACTTGCATCTGGAATGAGATTCCAAACACTTTGTTTGCGAGGATTCTTTAGATTCATGCATTAGAAATGTGAAATTGATGTATGTATCCGTTGTTATTCCTTCCTGCAGGATATGGTATGCACAAGTAGAAGTAGAGTGAAAAGACGTTGTTATTTAGTTTAGGGAAGTATGGGGATAGTCGATATAATTTATTTCCAAAGCAAGCAGATTTAAAGTTCAGGTGTTATATGAGATGGACGAAGCTTCCTCCACGGTACCTACTCTGCAAAAAGCCAGCAAAGCAGGCTCCAGCTGACACTGTGGAACCCTTTGTTTCTGTGGCATAGCATGTGTTTTACACCTGGACTTATAAAACTTTTATTAAAAATCTGTTATTAAGCCTCCATATGTTGTTTTGATAGGCTGATAGGACAGTTAATAGACAATAATGAGCATCTGCTCATTTCCTGCACATTGAGAATTGGATTCATTGGTGAAACAAGATTTTAAAATGTTATAAAACAAAAAATCCTTAACCACATGTTCTGAACACATAACAAAGGTATTTCTTTTATTCATGAAAATAATACACTTCCTCTCAAAAGGTAGCTTAGACCTTAACTTTTAAAAAGGACGTTTGGATTTCTCAGATGGATAAATGTTTCTGCCAGTGTCTCTGCCTGCTCTGCTTTATGCCTTCGTAGCCCAGCAGGGAGAGCACAGCGCTTTTTGATGTTCCCAGGCAGGGTGAGTGTGCCCTGCTTTGAAGATGAGGGAGGCACAGCAGTGGCTCTTATGCCATGTGCAGGTTCTCCACAGAGGTTGCACTTTACCCCGCAAGAACTCAAAATGTCACAACAGCCATGAAGTGCAGCGAGTCCAGAAACTCAGAGCAAGATGTACAAAATGAAGAGGAGAGGGAACAGTGTAGCTGCTGCTTTTCTTGATGTCCTTTGAAATATGACCACAGGTCATATCTGCACATTAGAAATGACCTATGATAGCCCCATATAGGTATATATGATGTTTCACTTAGCACTGAGTAGCTGGGATTTGAATTGTTTTTAGTATAAAGCATCTTAGTAGGTACCTCTGGTGCCAGAGCCATTGCAGTGGTGTGTAACAAGTAAGAATGTGCCCTGGCTTTACCTTACAGGCAGGACAGTGCTTCCCTTTCTAGGAATATTGGATTCATTTATCTTGGAATCCAGCAGCACCCAGGCCGAGACATCTGGCAGCAACAGCTGTGTGGCAACTCAGTGTTTTGGTGTCTGTAATATTCCTGTGTGAGTGCAAAGTAGATTCAGATGTTTGGAAAAGTGGAAAAGGGATGGAAAAAGTATATTTTTGTGAGGAATTCAGTAGGCAAGAGGGTCATCCTTCTTATACTTCTGTTTCCAAATAATGTAGTAGAGGCTGGTGAACAGGAATCCGGACCTCTGAAGGATGAAGCATCTTGACAGCCTTTGTGGAAAGTCTTGTTTCTGTTACTAGGCACAGCTCATAAGCAAACAGAAGACTCTGAAGTGATTGATTAATCTCCTCTTCAAATGCTTGTTAATAAGTTGGAGACTTTTTATAAACATGGCAGTTAAACAAATGTATGATCATGTCTGTGCACGGGCTCCTGTCAGTCTGCTTGCTCAAGAATGTGGCAGAGAAAGTGTATTGAGCGGTATTTCATTGTTTACCCAGGGGTTTAGCTAAGCACGTTAGAAAGGTCTGAGTTAGCCAACAATCTGACTATCCCTAGATTACATGGCTGAGGTAAGATTTGTAAGAGGAAGTTTTTAGTTTATTAAATCTACAGCTGGAGTTGGGAAAAAATACACAGCGTTCTGGGCATATGAACCATCCTTCGGGCACTTGAGAGGGATTGATGGCAGCATTTGCCACGTTGAAAGCTCAGTGGATGTGAACTTATGTCTGTTTGGCTCAATTACTGTGCTCTGAGCGGTGTAATTTAAATATTGTGTGTTTCCGGAAGGTTAACGTTGCTGGTGCACTTCGTGCTCTTCACTGTAAAAAGCAAGCACTTTAAAAACAAGTGACAATCTCCCATTTGCCACTATGCAATCAGTGAAACTGTCCTGTTAAGATCGAGATTTTCAAGGCTGAAGTCAATTAGAGGGGGGGAGGTTCTTAAACTTGTCAGTCCACGTGAAGCAAACTCAGAAATGACACTGAAGGCTGGTGATACAGGGCAGACAGCACACCAGCCACGTTGGGGGCTAAATTTATTTAACAATACTTCCAGGGGAAAGGCTGTGGCCTGGGGGCAGAATTGCCCACCCTGGCATGGTTTAGAAACTTGTCAAAGATTTATTTACTATCGCTGAGGCAGGCACTTGCTGAGTGGTGTCACACAGACATAAATTCTGCAGCTTCCCCAGGAGCTTGGCGCTGCCGTTTTCCTGGTGGCATCATCCTCTGTCCAACTTAGAGGCAGCTGTGGGGTCACTGGCAAGGAGCAGCTCCGTGTAAGTGCCCTGAGATCAGTGTCTGTCCAGGTGATCCTGAGGATAATCCCTTCTCCAGGCACCCTGTCCCGGTTTGAGACAAATTTGGGAGGAAACGTCCCCAAAGGGTGTCTCCTCTAAAAGGCAGAATTTCAGCCCCTCCCCACAGCCAAGGTTGGAAAGGAATTTTCTTGGAGGAAAGTGAAAAAACCTGTTTATTTAACAATAAATACAGTTGTGGAGAAAGATGGTGGATTTTAGAGTCCCTTCTTTCTCTGGCTTACCTCCTCCCGAATGTTTGGCCCAGCTGGGCCGGGGGTCCAGCAGCTCCTGGCGAGGGTCCTGCTGACTGTCTCCCACGGAGATGGTCTGATTTTCTGAACAGGAAAAAAACCAAGCCAAGCAGTCCAAAAAGAAGGGGAAAAAAGCAAAAAGCCGGAGTCCCGGTGAGAGGAAAAAAACCCCTCTTTCCTAACTCACAGCCAGACAGACCAGCAGAATGTAAATAAACTCGTGCCTTGCTCTCGTATCTCAAAAAGATTAAAAATAAACCGTGCCAGACTTTCTCTGGCTACTTCCCTTTCCAGCTTAAAGTTACAGGAGCCATTCCTGGGCATCAGCAGCTGATAGGGAAATACAGAGCATAAAATCACCCCAGGACACAGCCTGTGCAGCAGGGAAGGTATGGAGCTAGGATATATTTATCTATACATTTATCTCTACATTTATCTGTATTTATAGAGCAGCACTAGCACAATTTCAGTGAGGAAGAGCAGAGCACAGGTTGCCATGCAGCTGCTCATTGCATAGTGAGCTATTGCAATCATTTGTTCCTACAGCTGTGTTCTAGGATACAAACCCATTCGTAAATGTCACCAGGATTTAAAGTAAATCTTATTTTGTGCTTTTTAGTTTTGGATATCATTACCTGTTTCCTAGCAGACTTTTGGTAGTCCAGCTGCAAATAGCAGACTTCATGGAATGGCTGTACGTAAATATATATTTAGATTATCTTCTTGACTTCCAATCACTTCAATGAAGTGGCCCATGATTTTTATGTCAAAGGACATAGCAAAAGATGCACCTGCCAGTTTTACTTCTGTTTTTATATTGTTGGAAGAGGTTTGGAAGTTTGATCTGAGTATATTCCCAAAAGTTGAGATGCTCCTCTGAATCTTTCCAATTTGCTGGAGGAATATTGTGGTGGGGGTTTTTTGCTGGAGGGCAGCCCAGGGTATTAAAGGTCTATTTGAGACTGACAACCTCTGATTCTTGGAATCAAAATGTAGAGCCCAAATTTTGAGCACCTATATGGGGATTTCTCGTGAACTCAATGAAAATCTTGCATGAAATATGTGCTGTCACATGCTGTGTTGTCTTCTGGGCAGATCAAAAATATCAACATTTCTCATGGAATAACTCTATTTTTGACTCAGTAGCAAATGAGCAGGAGCTGGACATGACATAGAATGGAAAAGAAAATGAAATATAAACAAGCAGGAATCTTTAGCCATTTACAGAGTAGCCATTTGTCAGCATCTGGTAAGTACAGATCTATTTTAAGGAGTAGAAGAACATTTGAAATGTGCCACTCATATGAGATTTGCGTCCTAAATGTAGCTTGTGGTTATGAGTCTGTCTTTAGCATATTGCAGCATGCTGCCCCAAAGCCTTCTGGTCACGTAAACTTATCTCAGATTTAATTTTCTTTCAGTTGTAGTATTAATTCAGGGGTAGTTAGAGTCTGTTTGCTTTAAAAAAATCTGTGTGATTTTTCTTTGCATTTTGCAAACCTCATCATTTTGGAATCCTAAATGAACTGTTAAAAGAACTATTTATTATAACCCTATTATATGGATATATTTTGACAAAGAATGTGCATGAGCTTGATGGTGCATCAAAGCAAAAAAGCCAAAATGGGCTTTGACTTTAAGGAAAAGACTTGAACCACTGTCAAGATCAAAGTATATTTCATGTACTGGAGTCCTGATTCAGCAAAGCATGTAAGAAAGAATTTCAGACACAGAGAGCTTTGGTGGCGGCCAGTGAATATGATTGCATTTACTGCTGGGACTCTTGCTCCTCAAAAACCCCAACCAAACAAAAAGTTGCCAACAATGAAGCCATGGAAAATATTGTAATCTTTCTTCATTTTCACACCCTTGCACAGCATTCCTTGCACAGTTTGCATTATTCATAATGAATTGCTTTAATCAGAAGGACTTAAAGTTTTAAAAGTTCCTGCATTTGCAGATCTGTTTCTCTCGGTAGATGTGGCTGGGTGACAGGAAATAGCTTGTGTGCTTTTCCATGTCCTAGTAATCTTTTAATCAAATAATAATGCTTCGCGCAACAGACTCTTCCTCCTTCTCCATCGCCAAGAGTCTTAGAATATGCGTGCTGACACCAAATAAATGAAAGCAGTGCTTTTTTTCCTAATGGAAAATGCCTGGTAGGACACTCTGATTCCCTCCATCCCTCTTTGTTTTTCAAGCAGACCAGTGAGGGCTTTCAGCCAGACAAATGTTTTATGGCAACAGGGCTTTATGTTTTCCTAACACCCTTCTTCCAAGGGTCTAAAATGCTTTACAGCACTAATAAATTAAGCCTTAGCACATCCTATGTGGTGGGTAACTATTCCGCCCCTTTTATGGGGGCCAGCCTTGGAGGAATAAGCCGCATTCAGCACACCAGCACACTGTGAGCAATCGTTCAGGGTTTCATCCCGGAATGACCGTGTGAGTGCTGTCCACAATGGAGTCTATAAAAGAGGTATCTACAACGCAAAGAACTGGGACTTTCAGGAGCAGTGTTTGTCTTCGGGCCTTGTGCAGAGAGCTTTAAAAAAGTTGTGAAGAAAACTGTGATTAGACACCAAGAAAAGTCTTGGAAATAATTCAAATGAGAAGCCCTAATGAATGATGAAATGAGGGTTCATCAGTCTGGAGAGAATGGCAGTGTGGAAGATGGTCTGGGGGAGTCAAAGGAAAGGTTTGAGAGTGGAGGAAACACGACCAGGTTCTCTTGGCTCCCATTCAAAATGTACAGGAGCATCTGGCCACCCCGGAATACTTCAGCTGAGATTAAGAAAGTCCTGACTTGGTTAATGATGCTCATTCCCAACCTGAAACCTGAACAACTGTAGGCAGCTGCACTAACTCAGCTTCTAAATCACCACAGCTGAGCTGCAGCTCTGGGTGGTTAAATGAAAAGCTAAAAGACTTCGGCAATGCATTTGTGTCTGAAATCTGACTGGTGGCACCCCACAAGCCCGTGCAGGTGTGCTAAACATCTCTTTTGCTCGTGTCCCTTTGGAGTCTGAAGGGACAACGGCCGCTCAGGCTTAAGGAAACACCAAATCATGGAAGAAACTGTAACACTGAACATGTAAACCCTCAGGAACAGAAAAATCTAAATTACTTTCAAAATTAAGCTCAGTCATTGCATGGACAGGCATGTGATGGTCTGGATTAGCTGGGCTCAAGACATTGATCAGGGAGGGACTTTTCCCAAGATAAATTCACATCATGTGGTAAACTCAGTGCTTCATGGCATGCCTTTTGTTAAGTTGTTGAAAAAATCATATCATACAGGGATAACCTCATTATTCTGTTAGGATGAAGCACGGAATACAGGCACCAAGGAATATCTTCTGTTCTGAAATATTCATAAGTTTTTTTGTTTTCTTTTTCTACTGACACAAACAGTCAAAAAGCAGCCTGGAGGAAATGTCCTTCGCTTTTGGAAAATGAGTTGGTAATTTATTCACATAAGGCCATGTAGTCATTTTGAATTAGCACATTGTGGGATCTACTAATAAAATGAAGTCAGTTTACATTTTAAACAACCTTTAATATTTGTAAAAGTAAATATCCCTTAATTTCTCAGCAATTTAGATGTAATGGAAATTGTCAGAAATTTTAATTTCTCCCTGTTTAGCTCACTCACAATGGCTGTCAAACAGTCAAGTGATATGACGTAAAGTACTGCTAATCGTTTCAGCACAAGACAGTGCTTCAAAGGTAAGGCAAAGGATGTGCAGACACTAATGAAATTTTATTATCAGAACATAGAATTAGAATTGTGACAAGAGACAATGGTTGCAGTGACATGCAGCGAGAATGTTAAGCTTCTGAAATCTCCAGGCTGAGTCTCGCAGACAAAAATAGCTGAAGCTACAGACTTCTTAATAGTCTCAAATGGAAATTGAATGGGCTCAATTAATCAAACGAACAAACTGGAGGAGATTACAAAAAGGGCTCATTCTGTATTTTCAGGCTATTAACCTGCATGGCCACTGTGTCCTGTTATGATGGTGTGCTTTGAAATCCATGTGTTACTTCTCTGAGAGTACACATTTTTGTAATCCATGGAGAGCTCTTAGGACAGCATGGCATCACAATTTTTGTAAGCACCTGCTTTGGCAGACCCTACCTAAAGGGAGTCTTATTTCACATGATCAAGCCAATTCTGTCTGTGAAACAGGACTGCATATTTCTGAATTTCTGAGCATGAGGAGTTTGCCTCAGAGCAGATCACTGGTGCCCCCCAGCTTATCCGAGGTAAAATGATGAATTTAAGTGACCTACGGGCATCCCTCACTATTCTGGTGTTCATTAAATGAGCTTCTACTTTACAGGAACCTGTGAGAATCTCTCAGGTGTTAAAGAAGAGACAGCATTGATGTTAGTGAATTCACTTGGACTGAGTCCTAAAGTATTTGTAAAGTAGTTGTTATTGTCGTCTCCTCTCCTCTTTCTTCTAATTCTCTGAACTGTCCTGTGTGTCTTGTTGCCTTGTGAACCTCGGCAGCTGCAAGGGGAAATAAAAAATGCCACATGGAATTTATTAGGTTTGCTTCCTTCTGGATGTGAGTTAAACTTGGGCAGGAGGGATCAAAGCCTGAAAAATTCTCTGTCCTTTGGAGGGGACCTGTCCACTGATACTAGGAACTTGATCTCTGATTCTTAGATTAGTCCTGTCTACAAAGCCATCAGAGATAAAAAAAGTGTTTGGGAAGAGTTGGAAACAAAAGACACCCATCATTATATTCTGTAAGCTTGTTTTGGACTCTTTTAGAGAATGTCAGTGCCCTTGGAGTTCTGTACAAATGGAAGGGATTTGTGAAAACTCACACCCAGCATGGATGTGATAGGCAGGAGCTCTGCTGCAACTTGCACAGGGCACAGCTCAGCAGGAAGTCTGCAGTGTCGGGCACTGGCTTTCCTTTCTCCACCTGCAGAGCAGCTGTTGGCATGGGGGAAGGACGCAGAAGCGTTTTGAGTGTACAACTGAGACTGGAAAATTGTTGTTAAACTCCTCTAGTTGCCCTGGTGCCCTTACAGTACAACTTCTAGCTCCATTTTAAATGGGGGTGGAAGGTGTACTGTTCTGTTCAGGAGATAATCCTGCACTCTGAGGGATCTCTTGGCAAGAATGGAAACTTTCCTCTGCACAGGGAAAAAGTCACCAAAATCATATTTATTTCTTTATTTAACCATAATCTTTTGCCCCTACCATAGAATTCCATGATCCTGGCAATAACATTGCTTTAAATAAACAGGCAGGGCCGCAGTACGTATCACCAAGGTGTTGGTTTGGCCTGGCAGGAAAGTCCAGATTTTGAGTCCTAGTCAAGGCTGCCTGTACCTGGTGCTTTCTGCTCAGAGCTTTTGCATTTTCATTCCAGGGAATGTGGCTGTACCCACTGTCCCTTTTCCTGTTCTCTTCCTATGGTGGCTGCACTTTATTCTTCCCATTTTCTCTTAAAATCTTCCAATTTTTTTTCCTCTCTCTCTCTTTCATTTTCTATGCCTGTAGTTTTTATTCTTGCAAAGGCCATCTCCAGAGTCAGAAAATAGATAATTCAGTTTCCCTTGTGCTATTTCCTGTGCCACACTGCCACTCCCCTGCCAGTGTGGAGTGTAAACATGCAAGGATTCGAGCTATGCCAGTGCAGATACTTGCCAAGGGCAAACTGTAACCCCGAGTGCTTGATCATTAGCTGCGAGCAAACTGCACATCGTGCATGCACATATGTTGTCTGTTTACAGCTTCGATTCCATTGCTAAGTTATGCAAGTCTACCAGTCAGGGAACAAAACCAACGCCACATATGTTTGGTGACTAACCAAAAACATGATTTATCCTCACAATAAAAAAAGCGTTGTGAAGGAGGAAAGAGTCAAAAGCTCGTATTCTACTTAGTAATGCAGTTTGGGACAGAGGTGACACGTGGTTTGAAAACATTTGTGGTGTTGTGTTAAGAGTAAAAGCGGAGCAAATTCTGCATGGGCAATGCTCAGCTGTGCTGCTGCGGGGAGAGCAAACATTGCCACATGGCTCGGGCAGTGCAGCCAGCGCTGAGCCTGCTGTGGGTATCGGCACCAAACCGCGCCACAGGATTTGCCTGCTAAAGAACAGCTCCCACTGCCTTTCAGGGTCTCACTATTGGTTCATCTGCAGCAGAATGCTCTGGAAAATCGGGCAGAAAAGGGATCCTTATGATCTGTTTGTTCAGGAAAGCAGTTCTCTGTAGTCCCAGCCCTACCCTGGAGCTGAAGGTTCTGGGCTGTGGTGACACAGCCTCTGTCCCTCTGTCCCTCAGCCCAGTGACCCGGGGTAGCAGCTCTCCCCTCACTGAGGAGGGTGCTGAAGGATTCATGAATTGGAGGCTGTAATGTGCTGCTGGGGGCACAAAGATGTTTAAAATGCATGGATTCATGGTGCTGCCTGTCGTGTCCACTGCCAGCTCCTCTGATACCTTCAAGCCCCCATCAGCAATGGCAGGGAAGCTTTGTGGGAATGTGGAGTCTCACCACAAGGGCAAAGGCCTGTGTGACTGCCTGGCAGAAAGCTTCTTATCTTCCTGTGGTGTTCTTGAACAATAAGCTTCCCCTGATCTGCAAAACCTCTTTCATGTAAAATTCACATGTATCTTGGAAGGACTGTTAATTAGACAAAAGAGGATGCAAGGAAAATTCAGATTAAAAATGTGTTCTTATTGGGAGCAAGAAATTGTTGTCCTGGCAACAACACCAGGCATCTGTGTTTTTCTCTCTTTTTTTTAAAATTTTTTTCTCTTTTTTTTCCTTTCATCCTCTTTTATTCTCTTCCTTTTTCTTTTTTTTCCTTGTTTTCTTCCCTCTCTTTCTTCTGTCTTTTTTCTTTTATTGGGAGAGGGATCTTGCTTTGTATTTGCAATATCCTGCAAGAAGACTTTTGGGCTTTAGCTGTTCCTGTGAGTTATCATGGTCAGGTTGGTCCTTCAAACAGAATTTTGTGCAGCATTCTGCAGGGGAAGTCTTGATACTGATTTTTTTTTTTTCTCTTTGGACTCAGATGGGTACAAAAGTGTACTTGCAGAATCAATTAATTTTTGGATGAGAAGCTCTGTCTTAGACAATAAGCCGCTGCTCAAATTTTAGTTAAAATGCCCTTACACACTTCATGGAAACAACGGTTCCTGCAAGGGAAAAGCTTTATATGCAGAGGAAAATTATATGGAACTTGTTTATCTTCAAATTAAGGTGGTGCTTGACAGATGAATAGAAAACTGCACAGCTAACAGGCATTGGTGCTAATATTGTATATTGGATTGGGATAAACTATCAATTATTAATCCAAACCTTTCCTAACAGAGTTGAAAAGGCACGGACAATATTTTGGTAGGGGGAAAAACCTTGAAATTGTCATAAGCCTCCTCTCTTCACCTTTACTACAACCTCTGGGTTTTTAATTACTCCTGTAAAGTGGAGCAATCACAGGATCCTCCTGTGACATTTTCAAGTTTTCTGTCTGCTCCACTTACGAGAAACAAATGGGTCTGCTCAGCTCCATCTAGATTGAGTTTTTCATGAAGTCATTACTTCTGTCACAGGGACTATTTTCAAATTGAAAAATCTGAAACAATAAATGATGGTGAAGCAGTTAATAACTGTTAAGAAATCACATTTGGAAAATTGCATTTAAGCAATAACCTTTCTCCCTGTAATTAAATGACAGAAAGGTCCTGGTTTTAATTAAGTCAGCAATTTATAGTTATGAAGCCATACTTCACTATGCAGATTAGAAGATGATAGGTCACAGAACACCCTGAGTGCATTTTTAGCGGAGCTGATCTGGTAATTACTCCACTGTTCACTGGTGACCACAGTGAACCGTATCTCTAGATTAAACAATTTTCTTTTCCCTGCTCCATGATGTATAACCAGGATGAGTAAATGTACCACTAGGACTGCATCGAACATCTTTAAATTAAAATGGATTTTAAATGAGGGGGCATGAGCGAAGAAAGTAATGTTTGAAGAACAGCGGTAAAAATGAATGGGCCACTAGGCAAGTCTTGCAAGCAGAGAATATATCATTGTTTTACAGGGCTTTCTATCTTGTGCCTGAATGTTTGGTGCAGATTTATGAGGAAGTAAAATGCTAATGTTAGTGTATTTATAAACATATGATGGGGGTTTCATCTATAATTTATTCCCAAGCCCTGCATTATGCAGCCTATGAAAGAAAATGAAATGCTGCGTTGGACAGCGAGAGGGTTCATTAATACAGCTTTCACATTTTATTTAACTAACCCCTAGCTCATATTACACATTGATTATTACATTGTGAGATGGTTCTGAACGCTTATTGTGTCCTGCTCCTCGGGCCTTTTGCTGGCTCCTTCAGGAAAATTTCAGCAGCATTCAACTGTCTTATTTCAAGTAGCACTAAGTATATTCACTTGGCCTTCAGGCATATCAACAATGTATGTATATTTATGGATTTCATTTTTTTTCATAAAGATTTGGGGGAGAAGAGGTATAGTATTACAGTTTATGAGTAAAATGTGTTATTTGAGTTAGATACTCACAACCCGTACAAAAGTTGCACCACAGAATCAGTTCCAATCAAATGTAACCAGTGTAATCTCTGCTGAACCAGAGTTTGTAAATAAGGAATATTCAAATAGCACTTTAGTTCACAGTTACGACTTCCTTTTACTTGTAAACAAACTAATTCATTGACCAGAATAACTTCTTTAATGGTCAAATTAGCCATCAGTGTAAATTGCCAGCACTGTGTGGAAATCTCTTAAGATTTGCCAATACGGTCTGGAATTTCCTTACCAAGCTGAATTTTCCCATCTCTTACAACTGAGTGCTTGTTGAGGGGGAGGGGTGGCATGTGTGGCAAGGGATGGAAAGCCAGTTACAAGATGATATTTATGAAAGTGGACATCAGTAACTATTGACGTTAAGTGAAGACAGCAGATGATGCTTTTCGAGTTTACTGATACAAATACTTGCTTACAATTCCTTTTTACTCTGTTTGCTGGGTGATTGTTTTATTTTTATTCCCAGTTTTTTTTCCAACCTTATTCTGATTCTCTCTGACTTTAACAAAAGGGGCTTCAGCCAGCAGTAGGCAGTGGCAGGATTACATCAAGGTTGGATTTGTCTAAAGAGGGCAAGGAAAAAAAAGGCAAAAGTAGCATCGCTCAAGCACAGTTATTTTCTTACCGGTTTTGAGAGGAGTTTTTTTGGGGGGGGTGGAGTGGGGTTTTTTTCATACAGCCGTAACTTTATATTTGCTGAGAGCATCAAGGAATAATATACAGCACTGAATGCCAGGTTTCTAAAATACGCAGTTATTTAACTAAATCAGAAATTGTTTGATTGAAAAACGCTCACAGAATCAGATATCTTAGGAAGTTTCTTCTTTTAAAACAGGATAAATCTCCACTATAGAAAATCTGGAATGCTCAAAGACTATGAAAAAGAATGGAAAAACTTTTTAATTCTTTTTCTTTTTCCTTTTTTTTTTTCTGTTGATGGGATTGACATTTAATTTAATTGATGACAGAGCTTTGTAGTTTTCCCACCACCACCCACACATGCACATATCCCCTTCACCATGTTTATCCTGTATGGAAAGAAAGAAGCTTAGCACCTCCTTTGTACCTCTCACTGTAAATAACTTTATTCTGAGGCACCCATGTGTCTACAGTGAAGTTTAGAGGTGATGGCTGTTGGTTTGGTTTAAATATGGGAGCAAAGCAAGGGGACAGCTCTTTGGCTGCTGAATTTGGCCCACTGCTCATCCAGTGCCAAGGATGCATTTTGTGCACTCCACACAGTCCTGGGGAAGCTGGGCAAACAAAGGAAGCAACAGTTGGTTAGCAGAGGCTTGCCTTGTGACCTGACCTTGACATATTTTCACACCACTGAGTTGTGAATTCTCACCAGAAGCCCCCAGAATATCAGGATAAGAACGTCTTGCCTCATTACAGCTGGCTTGTTACTTCTCTTTTCACCTTTACCTCTTTCTTTTATGTTCAATATTTTTATGGCACTTCTTTTCTTTTTTGTCCTTATTGCTGCTGCTGTTTGCAGTCTTCAGAGGGTACCACAGCATACCAGGGTTAAGATACTTCAGAAAGCTGCTGTCTAGAAGGAATCCAGTGCTGCAGACCAAATTTTAGGTATTTTGAAAGATTTTCTTTAGCAACGTGTGACATTTGGAGTTAAAAGGGTAGGGATACAGAGCTGCAGAGCCCTAATCCCTGAAGATGTAGCACAAATAATGCTTTCTGCGTAACACTGGGGACAGTCAGAATAACCAAAAATCCACACACATCCAAACTCCAGGGTCTGCAGTCTGCTAGAGCTCCATGAAACTTGAAGCATGAGACGAACATCTACTCTTTTCTAGCAATTACTGTCTGTCAAAACAACTTCTTGTTATCAACAGAGCTTCTTATCAGCTCACTGGAAGTTGTTAAAGAAAAATGGAGATATGTGAAATTTTAACTGGCTTCCAGAGAAATGTGAAAATGTTCTCAACTCCTGTGTTAAGACAATTAGCTAAATCAGGATGTGTTTTATTGCTTCTGAAGAGCATGAATTTACCATTTTGCTTCCACCTGAAACTGCTGGAATTACTTACACTGGAAGGTACAGATTTCCTGTCACTCCATGCAGAGTCTAAGGAAGTTCATGGCAATATTCCCTGTAGACGAGGCCTTTAAAATGGCTGTCACGAGGCATGGAGATGTAAAGTGAGTTGATGACAGAAGAATTATGTGTAGGACTTGCCCTTCAGTGATCATGTGCACCTGCCTTATAAGGACATCTAGGGGCAGTCTCCCTTCGGGACAGCCCATTCCTCCTATGTCCCATCCAGAAATGAGACACGCAATTAAGGTGGGCAGGAAAGCATTGGAATTATGGAGAGGTGCATGCTTCCCGATGTGTTTGACAGCAGAAATCAGATGGGGAACGCTGATGAATTCTTATACTTCTCAGGGGAAAAGGTGCATTTGAATCAATGTGACAAAAGATTGTCAAGTGGTGCTGGCATGCTTTAGAAAAAAAAAAACAAAACAGTAAAATCCTTCCCCCTTCACTTTTACTGTGGAGTTCTTGAAGAACACCTTTCCAAGTTCACTTCAGGCATGGCAGCTTTGCTGAGAAGCCTTCTGGAAAATGCTGGAGCACTTTTACCATGCCATGAATCAGAATATTGTCTTCTCTCTCAGCACTTCACCTGCGGGCAAGGATGGTGATACTTACACCAACTTTCCAGCAATCTCTGCAGCTGCTCAGTTCCTGATCTGAAATTCTGCATCTCGTGTTGAAACAATTACACTGATCAGTTTTAATTATTCCATTGGCTTACTGTGGTGTTAAGAAGAAGCAGAGTGCACAGATTAGTGTGATGGGTATTAGCACTTACTCATTCCCTCCTTGGCCAGTGACTCTCTTTGATGACATGGAGGTTCAATATTTACGGTCTCTGTTAGGAAAGCCCTTGTGGGAGGTGCTGTACAAGCAGAACAAAAAGCTGTCCCTGCTGCCCCTGCCCCAAAGTGCAGGAATATCAAATATGAAAGTTGCAGCAACCACGACTGTTCCTAAGGAGTCCTGAGCTGGAATGGGGAATGAAAGCTGTTCTTAGCTAATAACTTTACCCTGTGTGTGTGTCAGGGGCTCACACATGCTCCTCTCTATATTTGAAGGCTGTTGGGAGCTCTGAAGCCTTGCGGCATTTTATTTCTGGGGTTGCAGTGTCACCACCATGGACGTTTTGTTGCTGTCAGTGTTAACAATTTGGGACTTGAAAGTAAAATGTGAAGCATTTCGAGTCTGCATAAACTAGATTATGCATTGTAGCAAGATTCTGCCTAAAACATGAAACTCAGCTTTGAAAAGCAGGTATCCAATCAGCTTTCTTCAGGAGGTTGGTCAGGACAGGAGCTTGTGAATCTCTGTAGCAGTCTGAGCCTTGGTTCCTATAGCCTGTTTGGGTCAGTGAGTTTTGGGGTGCAAATGGGAATAGCTTTGCAGAAACTTCAACAGATGCGGAGGATCAAAATGGAAAGCCACAAACATCAGGTCCCTATGCAGTCCCTTCTGTCCTGTAGTGCCCATGGTGCTGTCAGCCTGGACTGCTAAGTTTGCATGGTGAAGCTTTGGATTTCTTCCCCTTAATTTTGAGGGGGAAAACATGTGGTTTGTTAAGCTGAAACCCCCTCAAAATTTTATTTTTTTCTTCTGTCGAAGAGATTCAGTTTTCCTTGTGACTATGGAAGTGTTCAGCCTTCTGTTCAGCCTCCTCATAGGAGGATCCTCAAACTCCTATTTTTTGGTCTCTGCTTATAAGCTGACAGTCAGTATTAAAATATTCTGTGTTTTGCTGAGCAGCTTGACAGTGCCACCAATAGATCTCTTAAATCCTCTCAGATATTTGAAATCTCTCATGGAGTACTTTACTGAATTTTCTGCTATTGCCCTTGAAGAAGAAGTGCTTAAAGAAGCCATGACACAATGCACTTTTCTCGTGTACTGTTGAAAATTACCAAAACGGGTCACTTATACATCAAAATCCATCTATTCTTCTATTTTTAACTGTATTAATTTGAACAAACAGCAGATAGCAGCATCATACTGATATTGTAAGTAATAATAATGATGAGATAGTATGTAAAATTTTAGAAACAGACCATTAATGAGAAATTGTTGCTCCTGGTTCGTCCAGAGGGGTCTCTGCCAACCTTGTTCCAAGGGCAGCCAGGAGTCTCATGTTGTGTAAGTGGTTTCTGTTACACCGTGCTCCCTGTATCAGCTGCAGACTTCACAGCAGGGTACTTCATCTCTGATTGCATCACTCATGTCTGGCAAGAACAGGACATCTCAGATGCTGTTTTTACACTTCCCAACACCCAAATGGGAGCTGCGGATTGTGTTTGCTGTGTCTCACCTCGGGTGTGGTGCTGGAGTGCAGCTGTCTTTGTGCACAGTCCCACCCTTAGCTGCAGGTTTTTGCCTGGTTTAGGGTGGAATTTACATGGCCTTTGTTTAATGGCCACCTATTTAAAATCTCACCTAAAATGACAGCAGACATTAACCGAGCTTCTTAAAATTTAAGTGTTCTGTCTGTACCGTGAATGTATAAAGAAGCTATTTAAAGCATTTCTTCTGCGAAATGCCTGATGTGGGTAAGGACTGAGCGTTAAACACATTACATAAGGGATGATGCTCACCTTTGTTTGTCCCAGCACCTTGCTGTGTCTCCCCAAGGCTCACTGGGACCTGGGGAAGGTCGCAATCTGTGCCTGAGCCACCTAAGAAAAAGTCAGCACAGCAGCACCCTGGAGGCACAGCAAGGCTGGTTGGCACTGGGGAGTTAAAGGGGTTTTAATTGTCACGGGAAAGAGTGCCATGGCAGGAGCTGAGGAAGTGACTTGGGGGCAGTATTTTTGTGTGGTATGGTCAGGAACGCGTTGCCTGAAGTCTACAGGGTGAAAAATGTTCTCTGCAACGTTGCTGGCAGCAATTTGCAGTCGTTTCTGGTACAAATGGACACAGCTCTGTTCTATTTACGGAAGGTTCCTGTAATGTGCTCAGGCCTCCCACTGACTTCAGTGAAGCTGTGCCCACTTACAAGGCTGCTGAACCTGGTCCGTGAACTCTGCCAGTCACTCATTGGGTCTGAGACACAAAGCCAGCCTGAGAGCTGACAATATTTATGTAATTCTGCCTGAAGATTGCTGTCTTGGGGTGAACCCAGCAAGGACGAGAAATTTTGCGTGCTCAGACCAAAACTAGTAACATTAAAATACTTTTTTTTTTTTCCTGGAAGATTTGTCCATTAACTCGAATAAAGCTTTTTCTAGGCTTACAGGTCTGAAGAGAGCTATTAAACAAAGGGGAGAGAGATTGCTTGCCAGGCACTTTCTCTGCTCCCTCGGTTCCATTTCTTTATAGCCACAGAAACACTTTCAGCCATATATCTTTGGAGCAATGCTAACACTTGGTGACCAGTTAAGTAAATCCCACTTGTTAAATTCTTGTGGCTGCATTATGCTGGGAGCCTTACTCTGAGGGCCCTGTTGTGTCACTACTTGTTTTACTCCACTTGAAGTGACTTGGATGGGATACACAGATTGGTGATGCAGGAGAAATCCTCCTCTGCAGCTGAAAGGTGCGGCACTAGAACTGCTGTTTGCCTCTTCTGTGAAAGGTAAGCCAAGAGGCTTGTTTGATTTCCTGGACCTCAGGCTAACAGGGCAAAGCCTGGGTGCAAGCCAGGCTGTAGATGGGCTTCCTTGCTTCTGACTCCTACTCCCAAGTTAGGAGTCAAATGATCTGTGTGGGATTTGCTGTCCTAGGTCCCTTCAGTGTGTCCTTGGACAAGTGGAATTAGAAAACTAAACGGCAGTGAGCCACTTCAGAAGCAGCACCTCAACCCTGTGACACCTGTAGTGCCCCCTTCCCTTCCCAGGAGTGGACACAAATGTCCTGAAAAATCTTTCATGTCCACGTTTGGAATTCCAGAGCCTCCTCGGGGCACAGCCTGCGCCGGCCGATGCCTTTCTCGCAGCCCAAGGAGACAAATGACACCGTTTGCCTGCCTTCCCTGCAGGGAGTGTGTCCCTCCCGTGGCCCTTGCACTTACCAGCCCCTGCCTCCCTTCACAAATCCCCAGGCTCCACATTTATCTTTCCCTGAGGCCCGGGGATGCCGGATGTGCTCCGGTTTAAGGTGAGCACCTCATCCGTGCGGGTGGCATCGCTGTTGGAATCTTGGGGGAAAAAGAAAAAACCTGCAAGGTTTCTTGGTGTACCAGATCTCTTATTTCAATTGCAAAATACTATTTAGAAGTCATAGCTCAGGAGTTCTGGCCTAATTTCTCTTACAAATTGCTTATATGGATTTCTCTTGCTGGAAAATTAATTGACCATACAATAAACTATTTTCCCTAGAGCAGGGACTATTCTGTTTCCTATGACGTTACAGTAAGCTGTCTTTGGGCCAAATATTTAAAGGTATTTAGGTGCTTAAAGATGCAGGTAATGTGAATTTTCCGAAATACCTAGCTGCCTAATACACAGTGATTTCAGTGGGAGTTGCCATCAAAGAGCTTCTAAAAATCCCACTGTGCACCCATCTGCTCCTCTAAGCACCTGAATTCCTTTAAAAAACAGGTCCTTCCCTCCATCAGTGGGGACAAATTTTATTTTTCCTAATGGAGACGGAGCTTCTTAATACATTTTCTTGGATATTGCCTGCCACCTTTAGCTTATTTTCATTGTTTTGATTATGATGTCAAATCGAGTTGATGATCGTGTTTATGCAGTTCCAAGCAGAGCGTGGGCACACAGCATCTATCCTCTATGACACGAACTTGGCACAGCCGCTCATGTTAATAAATCAGGGCTAAGAGGTTTGTAGGCAAGCAAACTGTCAGGAAGTTACTGCAACTTTTGCAGTATATTAAATGATCTGTGTTTTGTTCTAACTTTTTAAACCCTCTTTGAAGACCAGTGCTCTGTTTCTCATTAGTGGGTCTTTGATCCAGTGAAAATATCAGTCCCTTGAGTTAATATTTCATCTGACTATAGGGCCATGTAATTTGCTACGACACTAAGTCAATAGGTCTCTGCTGGCTTACCCCAGCAGGACTGGTACGTGTAGGCAAAAAACTCTCTGCAAAACATGAATAATGTGGGTCCAGTCAAGAATTTATTTCTCTGGCTAACCAACGCAAAAAAGTGGAGTGTGAACATCCGTCCATCTAGGCACAAAGGAAGCTCGAGGGAAAGAAAACATTTCACTTTGTATCAATTCACATTCTCAATTTAATACATGAACAGGAGTGTCAGGACATGCGCATCTTGCAGAGCCACAGCAATAGCAGTAGATTGATCTATCATTATTTACTGGCTTGGCCATCCTGGTTATGTGCTTTCTGTTATAATGTGCCTGGAAACCTCAGACAGTCCTTCTGCATTAACCTCCACCTTCTGTCCTCACCCCTCCCTCTGGCCGCCCGGTGCTGCACGCTGAAATTTTAATTTCATTGCACAAGGTGCTATAGGATGAAAATAAACATTTGTCTGTGGAGAGTTTGCTGAGTCTAGAATATTCAGTGTGGCTCAAACTAATTTAAAAACACGTGACTCAAATTGTGCTTTCACTTTCTAAGGCTTTTCCAGCAATATTTCATTCTGTGGTCTCCAAAGGAGTGAAGCATTTAGGAATATGCATTAATCCTCGCTGGGAATTGATCCCGAGCTTGTTTTAAGCATATGCTTAAGTGGTTTGTTGAACTGGGGCCATGGCTGCCCAGACCCGTCTCTGGATGAGATTTAATTGAGCAATGAGAACATTTGAATATTTTTAAATAGTTATTGATGAGATTTATAAGGATTTCTGCACATCTGATATTTGGATTCACTGTGTGAGAAAGGATCAGATCTTCTCTATGACTGTGGAAAAAAAAAAAAAAACCTCCAAAACATTTTTAGTGCAATACCTGCCTGACACTGTGCCTAAAGAACAAGCAAATATTTTGTTATATTTTCATTATGCTGAAAATAGATCTTTGTTGCGTGGGGTTTGATCCTTGCTTGGTTTTGGCGCGAGATTTTTAAAATTAGTTTTGTTGTATGGCTTCCATTTCTGTCTCGGCTGCGTGAGGAGGAGGAGCCTCCTGCTCTGGTCGATGTGCTGGCTTATCACTGACCCTCTGCAGCTCATTCATGAGTTTTCAGCTCTGACAGGTTGAGTGCCCAGAGTGGTCACTGATTAGGCTGCCACTCCTCATATGCTCAGCCCTGCAGTTATCAAGCAGGAAAACAGTGACAAGCAAATCTCAGCGGCGTGGGAAAGGCAGAGGCTGGGACACCACGGGCTCTGGCATCTCGTGGCATTTCCTGAGCCTGCAGTGGCACTCAGTGCGATAGCACAGCAGTCTGGAGCAGAAAAGGACCCCAGAACCTGGCAAAGAGAAGGCAAATCACACATGATTTTAGCAACTTGTGCATTGCTGCACAGTGCCTGAGGGGCAGGGGAAGGACTTCGGAGTCCTGGGTGATTCCTTGGAGCTTGGTTGTTTTTGTGTTCAGTTGTGCTGCTGAGGAGATCTGACCCTGAAATTTCAGGGCCACCTCTTGAACTCCAAAATCTCTATTCATCAAGATAAAATTCTCAGTGAAGTCACTGGGAGTTTTCCTCAGACCCGGGGATATCAGAATTTAGTAGTCCTTACTCTTTTTTTAATAAGAGGATGATTTAAAGCTTATTTATCACCATAAATGGGGATTTCAGATCTCATGGAAGACAATCATATTTTACCAGGTTTTATACTAGAGAACTCAGCTTTTTTTTCTGTTTTAGAGCATTTTCTGAGTGACACGTGGTAAAATGAGATCTTTTTCATTTCATTTTGGCAAATTTCTTTTTGCACCTGTTATTTTTTTCCCATTATTTGTGCAGATTTGGGTCCCACTCCTGCCATTGTCCTGACTTCGTGCTGAGTTTCCAAGGAACATGTATAATTCCTGGGCTCCCTGAATTCCCTGGGACAATACTCAAGGCTGAGATGTATGCAGTTGGTCATGACATTCACCTGGGATTTGCTGAGGCCAAAATTAAATCAGATGAAGATCTAAGTTGAATCTGGGTCTCCTGTGTCTCAGGTGAATACAGTAATGTCTTAATTCTCTATAGCTTTTTTCTTACAAAAAGTTGGAGTTCTGAAAGAGATTTCTTTGACCTTCTTCCTACAAAAAAAAAAAAAAAAGGAAAGGTAGGGTTCCACAAATCAGCATTTTCCAGTGAATTTTTTTTTTATCAGAATACTCCTGATTGATTATAGTTGTTTCCTGAAGAGCAGCTTTGCTTAGGCCCATGCCTAAAAATATAAATTCTCCTTAGAATATGGGGAGTGCCACATACCTTTGACAAACAAGGGACATGCCTCTGAAGTGACACACACCTGAACAAGGTGACCCAATAATTCCATATACAGATGGACAGCTGGACATGTGGCTCTTGCATGTGTGCAACCCCGTCTACAGCACCAGCTGGAACCCAGGCTTGGTGGAAGGAGAGAACAAAATTAAAAGCTAATAATTGGTCTTAAAACATTCTGGTATGAGTTAAACCTTAACAACTTTCCTCTGTTATAACCAGAGATATTCACTGGTTTGGGGCAGGATGTTAAAGCATTAGAAAATTCCCCATGTTTAGTATTCAGACTAACCCCGTGGCCCTCGTTATAAAGTCAGTTTGCAAAACCCTCCCAGCTTTGTGGAAAGGTTGGGTGATGTGCTCCATAGCCCATCCCACCCCTTTTGCTCCCTGCAGCTCTCATCCCTCCACTCCCCCTACATCAGGGAAGGAGGGTGAGGCCAGTGATCAGGGTGGAAATCCTCAGCTTGAATAGTGAAAAAAGAAATAAGGCAGGGTAATTGATAAAGTGTAGCAGGTCACACATGTAGTGCTTGCAAAAACCATTTTAAAATTGCTCAGCTGTGTAGAGAGACACGGGGAAAAGGAATGATGGCTTCTGTGGATTTCGTGACCATATGTAAAGTGTTATGCCATCCTTAAAAGGGAGACTGCATAGTAACAGTTTGGGGGGTTTAGTGCAAGAATCAGATTAGAAGTGGGGATAATAACTGTGTAGAATGTGATGATGGTTTGTGTTCTACTTCCAGCTGTTGCACTGAGGAGGGAGGGATTCCCTGTCTGCACACTCCTCTTGCCTGGAACGTCAGGGACTTTGGACCCAGGTGGCTGAATTCTCCCACAAAAGCTCTGCTGTGCAGGAGGAACATTTCAGGATGCTGCTGCAAGCGTGAGTGCATCCATAATTCTGTTTTTAAAGACAAATCATTTCAAGTAGACTGCATAGAGCTCATGACACAAACACATCTGGATTTCAGTTGTTGATCTGAAATATTCACAGTCCAATATGGTAAGAGCAGATGCTGGATTGACACTCGTGGTAAATGTGAATGATTACATCGCAAATCCCATATGTAGCTTAGCTGAGAGCCTCCAAGCCTACCTGCCCACCTTGGTTGTGCTCTGGGATTAAAAATATTTCCTTGCACAATTAATGTTAGCCACCGCTCTTTTTTTAGGTGTGGAAGATGATTATAAACCTCAGAAAGGTTTAGCTGCAAACTGCAGTAGGAATTGAACAGACTGCCTTAATCAGAAGTACTCAGTTTGAAATGAAACATAAAAAAAAACCTCTTTAAAGTGTTTAATATTATCATATTTTGTGCTTAGTAAGCACTGCTGCGGAGGTCAGTGGTATCAAACTTAATGGGTTGATCATGAAAAGGCATCAACTCCCTGTGCCTTCTGCTGAAGCACAGAGAGGCTGAGAACTTCTGATGCCTTTGAGGAAAAGCAGCTGAGGCAAGAAAAGTGTAGGTAAAGAGGTGAGTCAAGGGGTCCATAGAAAGGTCACCTGATTTTTGAGGAGCTTTTCATTTCCACAGCATCTCATTCTGAATGTGAGTTCTGTTGGTGGGAATACTGCACACACGGCCTTCTTTTTGCATTTACCTGTGAGTGTATCCATGAACCGGAGGATGCTGTAGATTATTTTGGATTCTAAAAGGTGACCATCTTCCAGAGCAAAATGCTCCCAGGCACGACAGCTGGGAGCAGAACTTTTGCAGAAGAAAAGCCCAGCCCATGCTCCCTTTCCCCCTCTCAAAGCCTCGCTGGCTCACTGAACATTCAGATCAAGAGGATCAAATTCTGCTCTTGGTGCCAGCCCTTGGTGCGAGTTACAATTCTCCAGCAGACTGAGGGCTCCAAACCAGGGTAAGCTGAGGCACTGTGGGATTTCAGTGTGTGACCAAGGATGAGGGAAAGGTGTCAGAGAAGAGATTAAATGACCAAGGAGACAATTAGGCACAGGCTGAAGGTAGAATGTTCATCCCAAGGTGTGGGAGAAAGAATCACAGAGATTCAACAGGGAGTCACAGACAGGGTGAAGCCAATGAAAATCGTGTTGGCGACAGTATTTTAAATAAAGAAAAGTCAGGGAGAAATGAGAAAGTTTTGAGGAAGAGCTGGAGTGAGGGGTAAGAACAATCTGAGTGCATTAGGAAAAATGCACTGGGGAGCATGGACAGCAGTGAAAGTGTATTTTTTTATGTTACAAAGAGCACATCCTAAATTGAGCCGTCCCAGAGTTTAAAATGATAGAGACTTCAGCTTAACTTCCTTTCCTAAAAGAGGATTTTATTTCTGAATAGGCAAACATTTAAAATCGTAAAGAAGAAAAAGCAAGTACTTTCCTTGGAAGGATGGATGAAACATAAATCTTAAGCAGAACTATAAACTGTTGAGACAAGGCATTTTTGTTGGATTATGTAGCTCATATCAGATAGCAATAAATCAATCCTTCAAAGACAAAAGACTATAGAAAGAAGAATAAACCAAAGACTCTCCAAATAACAAAGGCCAGATACACAAAAGTAACTAAGGAGCTGAAGAGGCAAATAGATGCCTGGCAGGATTTTAAATGGGATCATTCAACACAGACAATCATCACCTGCTAGTGATTATTGGTGTCTTTAGGCTCCTTCAGGCCTAGACACTTCCTTGACTGAGGTTAAAATTCCCATCAGCATCAGGGAAACTGAAGTCACAGCCTTAAAATCTGCATGGTTGGTGTATCACCCCGAAGGTAAATGAGAGATTTACCCAGTGCATGGGTTTGACCTCTTGTGAGCTTTGGCAGCACACACGTCTTGATACGGTTCTGTCTTTACTCACTGGGGTCATCCCACTGAGATGGGAAGTTCTGCACGTATTTATTTGCCTGGCTTCCTGATCCAGGACTACACAGAATAACAGATTTTTGAGCAAAACTCAAAAATTTATTGGGTATGATGACAAAATTCCAGTCATGGGTGCCAGTCACTAATGCTAGTTAGTGCTCACTGGCTCTCACACTTTGGGAATGAGTTTTCTGTACTGTGAATTCCTATATTTTGGGGTAAAAAAGACCCTATTCCAGTGCAGAAAATAGCAAAACCCATGTCACGCTCTGTACTTGTACCCTGTAGTCCCAGTGCCTTATTGTTCAGATCATCCAGGCCTTTTACATCATGCTCTGGCATGTTCCTAACCTGTACACACCCTGATCTTCTCCCAGGAATATCAAGAGGATAAGAGAAGATTAAGGGTAGGGACTCATCTTGACACCCAGGCAGAGCAGTCACAGAAGCTGGGAAGTATTTCCAGGTGCCCTGGCTGGAAATACTGGGGACAGTCCTTTCAGCTGGGCTCTGCTATGCTGAAAGCTACATTTTCATCCAGTATCAAATTTGGCAGGTTTGTTCGTTGATATTAAATAAAAGGATGACTCGAGTCTTAAACTGTTGGGGGAGTGTGCAGGAAAGGGACTCCTGTCCTTCCTAAATCAGAAGAAGTAAATGTAATGCAGATAATAAGAGTGGGGGGAAAAAAGAAGAAAAACTCGCTGTACATCTGTTTTAAAAAGCCAGGCAAACAAATATTGAGGGCACAGGATCTTAGCATGACAGAGAATTATTAGAACATGCCAGACATGGTGAATAAAAGGCAAGCAGGCAAAGTTACTGCTGGAACAAGCAGGGATGTGAAAAATGTAGGGAAATTCGCAAGTCTCTATTTGCCACTAGTCTGACAACAGATGATGATGACATATCTGTGAACATATGTTATGAGAAAAAGGCTACTATCACAAGCTATGCAGTGATTGGGTCATTGAATATTTTTAGCTCCAATTCTGGTTCTGGTTGGCCTCTATATCATCTTGAGCCTGAAAGTGCAGATTAGTTCAGTCTCCCCATGGGATATTATTCTACAGAATACTTTAAGTGCATGTATTGAGAAAGGAGCCTTGGAGTTTGAATACAATGTAATTATGATTGCAGTCCAAGCCGATACAATTTTAGGTTTGCTTCATCAAAGTTTAATATTCTGTTTCTTGGAATTTTCAACACTTACAGAGTTCAGCTGGAAAAAATATCAGAGTGCACCTCTTACAAGTGAAATGGTACTTTTGTGTTCTCTAAGTCCCTCTCCCCTTTGGCACCAGAGTAGTGCTTTTTTCATTCCACATCTCATGACATGCAGTACTTAAAACAGGGCAGCGTGGAACTCCATGAGAATAAGTCTTCCTGCCTTAGTTCAAAATACACTTATCTGCTTCAAACAGAAAAATATGCTTTTCCAAAAGCTTGTCTATACATTAATCCTGCCCAAGGGCACTTCTGGTGTGTGCTTTCACCACTTACCTGGCTTTTATACACAACTGCTTGCTTTGGTATTGCCTAAAAAGTGAATTTTTTTACTAATTAGGCAAAGACTGGACAGTGCAGCAGGAGACTGTCCACCTGCTACTCCTGATTTTTTTTTTCTTAAAGGAAACACTTTACTGATGAATTCCTTTCACACATCTCTCCAGGCATGGTCATGTATTTTTGGTCTCATTGTTTAGTCTCTGCTCTTACTGCTGTTATGATCCCGTTTTTCCCCCTCTTCTTCTTCTTTAATTACACCCCCTCAGCACAGGAAGGGGGGCAAAAAAAAGGTGGTGTTTGCAAATGGCAAATCAGTCCATGGGGACTGCTCAGATTTTAAGGGCAGCTGCTGTTCAATGTATCTGGTGTGTCACTTTCTGTTTTGTGCTACTGTTTTATTGCTGCTGTGGGAATGGAGCAAAAATAGCGGCCACTGCAGTTCTGTTGAATAACCATCAACGTGATCGTAGCCGATGTGTCAGTCCCTCACTGGGCACAAAAATGCCCATATTTGATATCCACTGCCCACCCCGACCTGCAAATGAAAACAGCAACATGCTAAATGGCTGCAGTAAAGCATCATTAGCTGGAAGACTCAGCTGATACACACGGATGTGTTAGTGCTGCTATGCATGTGTGGGTGTGAGAACATCCCTGCATCTCCAGAAAGGCTGGCGCAAGTAAATAATTCATCAGGTGCATGCAGTGTATTTAAATGTTAAATACACTGGCTTTCAAATTCAGTGCAACTATTGGAACCTGCGTTTGGCTGCAGCCATTCGGCTGCTGCCTGTTTGAAGTGGAATGGCTGGCAGTGTGGAAATGCTGAGCAAAAACCACCCAAGCCCCAGTTCTTGACAGGCCACCCAATCCTGCCAGCTCGGCCCTTTGTGGAGCTCGGATTCTCTTCCTCCCACGCAGGACTGCTGCGTGTTTCAGTCTGAGCGCGAAGTCTTGGACATCCCAAGTGCTGACTCAAGGCACGGCGGGCAGGGAACATTTCTGTGGCTGCTGCGGTGGCCAAAAGTGGCGTGGATTTGCCCCGCCTGGCTTGCCCTGCCCTGCTCGCTCCATCCCCGTGCCCCGCGTCCTGTCCCCGCGCATCTGGGGCTGCTGCTGGGAAGGAGCACGGAGGTGTTAAACACACCCGACAGCTGCTGCTTGACACAGTCCGGGGTTGAATCCGCTCGGATTCCTTTCTGTTCATCCGCAAAAAGTTTATCCCGCGTCAAGCCCTGAGCCCGGCCGGGCTTTTGTTCTCCCCGAGGCGCAGCAGCGCGGTCCCTGAACCGGCCGCGTTTCCCCGACAGATGGCACTGCCTTTCTCTCGTACTTCGCCAAAAGTTTAAAAAACGTCTCGTTAAAAATAGCTGCCCCACATTCTTAATTGGCAATCCTTTTTCTATTTATTGTTAGGCACAAATCAAATGCTGTTTAGCTCTTAGGCGGGCTCAGTGCACAATACATAAAACCATAATGTGAAACACGCAGATTTTCTTATTCTGTTCTGTATCTGCTTGTTATAGCAGAAAACACTGAACAATTTGTGGTTTGTCACTAACATTTTCAGAAACTTAGTTATGATAAAATGTTATATTTTTCCATTCTGAAGATAGAACCATTTTGTTTAGTCTTAAAACTTGCTGTGTAGTCAGCTTGCACGAGGGCCCCGTTTTCACACAAATGAAACCAATGTTATTCCAGCATCTCTGGGGCTCAGCTACAGTAATGGAGCGCTTAAAGCATGTGGCCCTTACCCTGAAACGGGCTTCAAACCCTCCTGTGCTGGCAGGGCTTTCTCACACGAGGGGATGGAGAACCCACAGCGGGGTCTGGGCTAGCGAGGGCTCGCAGGCTCCCTGGGACAAGCCCTCTCCACAGGGGCCGGGAGCGCTGCAGGAGAACGTGACTCCAGCAGCACGCACCTTCTCCAGCCTTCCCTGGGGTAATCCCCCGGGGTGATTCCCTGCAGCTCCTTACCGGGGTCTCCTGATCCCAGCCCAGCTCTCACAGGGATGCCTCACTGGGGGTGAGCTCCCTCTGCTCTCTCCTCAGCGAGCTAATCATTTCTGCGGCCTCTGCTGGGACCCACTGCATTTCTGCGTTCCTTGGGCTATGCTGAGCAGAAAGGCCAAATCACTCCTTTACAAAATGAAATTGCAATGGCCTCGCTGTTTCCCGGTGTGGGTCTGTACCTCGGCTTTCTTTCCGTGGTCGGGCTGGTTATGGTGAAGCAGAAAGAACGTGTTTTGTTTTGCTTTATTTCTTTGCCTGCTCTTGCACACGGACAGATTGCCAGCCAGCTGCCCACGGTTTTAGTCCTTTCCACCTCCCCCCACAACGGTCACAAATTGGGCAGCAGAGGTCCTGATGCACACGGGAGCCCCGGTTCCTCCCGGAGCTCTCCCGGCGCTACCCCCAAACGCGGTTTTGTGCGCGCTCCGAGGCGGTGGCACTGCTGCCCTTTTAGCACAGGCGCATGGGAGAAAGTCTCTCTAACGTGCATTCACATGGCTCCCTCCCCAGTGACCTTTATTTGCCATCTCCTCGCCTGTTTAGTTGGTTTATTAGGTCCTTCTGAAGTGGTTCATAATATTCCCATGATATCGGACAAGTCTCAATAATTGTATCAAATTCCAGTGTTATTGGCTGAATTTTTAAGCCCCTTCCTCTGTTTGCTAACATATTAAACAGTGCTGTACCTAACACAGTTCTTTGAGTCACCTCATTGTCAAAGCAGTTGAAAGCCTTTTCTTCTTCTTCTTCTTTGGTGATTTTTACTTCACAAGTTGGTTTTGTTCCCTTTGTCACTTCTTGTGATGAAGGCTATCAGCTGTTTTTAGAAAGAGCAGTAGATTAATCAGATGTGCTTGCCTGCCCACCAGTTTGTTACATTCTGAGCCTTATTTTCTTTTTTAAAACTCTGCACTATTTTCTCTCTTTTATATAACGATAGTCTGGTTCGTTTCATACTTTATTTTTGTTTTAGGAGTTTTGTTTGCCTGGTGGTAAAGTTTAGTAGGCTGCGGATTTCAAGGCTGGCCCAACATGTTTTTTAAATCTAATACTCACATAGCAGCTTCCAGCAGCTGATGGTAATGAGCAAGGATGTAGGGGTTTTTAATTAGTTATTCCAACACTTCCTTGAAAATATTTGCATGCACACAAGCCAGGTCTGGAGATCTGTTGCTCCTAAATGCAAATGTTGCAGCCCTTACTGCCTTGATAACAGTCTTTAATATTGATTTACTTTTTTTTTTTTTTCACATGGGAGAATAGATGTGCTGAAATGGCACCTTAAAATCCTCTTTTGAATACAGGTGTAAATAAAATATTTGGGACCTTTGAACACAGCGTCCTTAAATACTGATTTGTCTCTCCTTCAGTCCTCCTGCTTCTTGGCTCTGTGCCTCTGTCTGTGTGCATGTAAAAAATACTGCTTCTTTTCACAGGCAAACAGTCAAAAATATTTTTTTTCATAGACCTAATTCTGTCCTGCCTTTTTTAAGACAGGAGCATGTGTATTTTTGGTTTTGTGTTTCACCTGCTGGGGGTTCTTCTGCTTTGAAGATAACTGGTAAACAGCTGACCATGTAAACACAAACATTTATTTTTCCTTGACTTCTGTTTCCTCTTTGTGGAATATTCATAGTCTAGTGAAGGCATTATGATTCTGAGGCTTTATGGTTATTAAGAACCTCTAGTGTTATTTCTTGCATCACGCCAGCCATGTGATTTCAGCCCCAGGACCCAGACAAGCTGCAGTGTGTCTTTTGTGGAGGCACTCATTCTTACTGGAAAGACATCAGCTTATTGCATTGCTGCTCTCAAGCACTGAATTTTAACCTAATACTTACTTCACTTTTTAAAAGACCAGACTTTTTTCCCCACCCCCCAACCTGCATTTGCCTACCTTCTCTCCTTAATTACTTACTGCTGAGGCTTTGCTCGTTAATTGTGAAATCCCCTGGTGTCAGGTGTTCCCTCCTCAGCCTTTCACGGACACTGGGGTGAGGTATCCGTGCCCTTTCCTTGGGGGTGCACAGGTGAGGATTCCACAATTTCCAATAATTTAATGACTCATTCTTGATTCCCTTGCAGTATCCCAGAATTGTCATTATTTGAAAATATGATCCCAGAGCTGGACACAGCAGCGCTGGTCCCCTCAGTGATGCATACCTGTGGTATCATGGCCTCCTGCATAATCATGCAAGCATTGCATTAACCTTAGCCCATAGACTGCATGGGGAATTCATGGTAAATTGATTTTCTGAAGTCCTTTTCAGTGTCACTGCCTTTCAGGATATGGTATTCTGTGTTGTTAGTGTGACCTACATTCTCTCTTCTGACATATCTGACTTGGTGTCAGCCTGTATTAAAACCTTTTTTAAAATATTACTTCATTTTACAGGCTGATTCAAGTAGCACATTATAACTGACCAATCCCAATCTCTCCAACCATTATTTGACCTTTTTTTTTAAAAAAAAAATACCTTTAAGGTATCCAGTTTAAAATATTTGAAGTATTTTCTTTCCTGGATATTTTCATAAATTCCTGTTCTGAACATAGTCAAAAGACATTTTAAAAAAAAATAGAAACACTGGAAATGCTACTAGATGCACCCATATTCAGATATGATTACAAATAAAAGTGCTTTTTCAGGTTTTAATGTTTTACTATTGTACATTTTTAGTAGAGTTGTTCTTTAACAGAATGTAATGCAAAAACTTTCAAATAGTCAAAAGACATAATGCAAATGCAACTATTTTTTACAACCAAATTTTTTGAGAAATGAAAAAATTATGTCAGCCTTGTTAAAAAGAAAATTAAAAATACATGCTTCCCATATACTGACTAGGCATTATGATCTTACTTTTCAACCCCTTTTTTTTTTTTAATCACAACCTGTGGTAATTTCTCCAGAGGGTCATCTTAGCCACAGTTCCTGATCCCAATGGTTCTCTGAATTTCTCAGTGTCTGCAGCTCCTTCATTTTATCTGAGTGAAAAGCTGATTTGGCCACTTTTTCACACCGTCTGCTCTGCAGGTTGTATTGAAGCCCTTTCCCTGAGCACCTAAATTCGGATGGCCACCAAAATCTTTTTTTCCTCCTTCCCCACACCACTGCAAGTCCCGTGCCACAGACCAACACCAGGACTGGTTCACACAGTCTATTTTTTTTTTTTTTTTGCCTTCTCCCATGACCACACTCTGCAAAAGAATTCCATAAAAGTCTCTTTAAAATTCCCACCAGAGCAGAGACTTTCTCATCCGTCCTGCGGAGGGCTGGGTGTTCCCTGGGGTTAGGCCCAGGTCCTTTGTTGCCTGAGAAGGAATTTGTAATTACACTAATAGGTAATAGCACACTCTGCTTTTCCAGCTCTGTTTGGAAGCGTGGGGAAAGACGTTATTTTCACACACACACATTTCATGTTTTTTGGGATAGCTGCCTTTCAACTGACAGATGAACTTTCAGATCAGTAAAGCCCACGGAACGAGAGGCACCTGCTTAACCTGTTTATTGTTTTCTTAATGATAACAGAAGAGCCCTGGCACATCGGTGTTTCCTCGAAGAATATCCAAATATCCACTGGCTCCAAAGATCAAAGGCAAGAGCAGCGCTTTCAGTTTTGCTGGGCAGGTTGCGTGGGACTGGGTCCTTGCATAATTATTGGCAGCTTGTCTGGGTCTCTGTCACCTGCACAGGCCCTGTGCACCAGACAAGGACCTGGTTCCTTAACTTTGTAGGTCATTAGGGCTACCAATTCTTACTCAGCAGGCAATTCCAGATCCCAGCGAAGTCATCTCAGTTATGACTGCTAAATTTATTACTGGCTGCTGCATAAAACCCCCTTTTTAAATTTTTTTTAATGAGAAAGTTTTGTTTCACCAGGGAAGAAGTAAGAAAAGCCATAAGAGAGCAAGGCAGATTGCAATGATCTCAGAGGCTTTGCAGGGACTGAGGTGGCCACAGTCCTGGCTGGGATTTTGCCTCCTGTCAGGTAACTGTGACTTTGTCTCAGTGAAGGGATGCCTCGGTGCCCTGGGGAGGAATGGCAGAGTTTGCCAGCACAGAGCAAAGGCTGAGGAGCCCAGCTCCTGCTCCAGGTGCCTTGGAACTGTCCAGAGGTGCAGCTGCCTCCACAAGCGTTTTATGAAGATATCGGGCTGTTCAGCCTAAATAGATCTCTTTTTATTTTCTGTCAGAAAAGTGTTGTGCTGACCATGCATAAGAAAGCCAATCTTGTCGCTAAAGGATACATGATAATATATGAGGTGATATTTGTTCAGCTGAGTCACTCGCAGCCAGAGATAAGTGACAGTTCTAGGAAGTAATAAGCTGTCATGTAGTGTTTCTTAAATGCATGGATTTTCTGAAACCCTGTTCAAGGGGTCAATAGCAGAGCAGATGCAATTGTCTGCTGTATCACAGAGACCTCGAGAGTCAACTCTGCATTTCCCTTTATTTTCGTTTCCCTGAAGTGGTGAACTTCAAGAATTTCCTCCCAGAGCAAAGGAGCTTTCACTAAATGTTGGAGACAAGAGCTGCCTGTTTAGTTTTGGAAATTATCTTGGGATTATGTTTTATTCCACCTGTTTATTTTGTTGTTTTGCTACACATTATTCCTGGAGAAACCAGTGTGTTTATTACTACTACTGGTTGTTAGCCCGTGCTATTTTAAGTTTCATTTGGATTCTTGTCCTAGTGGTGTACTTGCTAAGTACAATTTAGTCACTATCAAGGCTGGTCAAATCAAACTGTGAAAATCTATGCTAGGCACAAATCTAATGTGCCCTCATCTTGCATCTTGTATTTGTTTGATTTCTGTGTTTCAAAGGGATTGAACGAGGAAGGGATAAGGAAATAAAACAGAGAGAGGGTAAATAATCCAGGCCCTTCAGAGGATCCACTAAAGGGAAAAAGACAGAGATGTGCACAATAATGAGTGTCATGGAGAAAGTGATTAGGGAGTGACTAATGCATTGTTTCTGACAATACAGGACCTAAGGGGGTTCCAGTGTTATCATCACACAGGGAATTTAAAGCAAACTTTTGTCATGCAGGGCATAATTATTTTGTGGAACTCATTCCACAGGATGTTACAAGTTCAGAAAAATGAGATATATTACTGCCGATAGGTCCATGGGGGACTATTAACATGATGGCACTGTGGCAAGCTCCAGTTCAAAGTCCTCTAAGCAGCTGATTGCTGCAAGCTGAGAGAGTGCACACAGGGATTTCTGATGTGTCCTGGTTCCTATTCTTGTCCTCTAAGAATCCCATCTAACAGCTCAAAGCCAGGACGTGGGGCAGGGATGGATTTGAGTCTGACCTGCGGGGGGATGTTCATGCACACAGCCAGCTGTCCAAAAGGGATCACAGAGAGGCAGCAGAGGAGACACAGAACTCAGGAGATGCTTGCTGAATGAATGACATGGCCTGCTGGGGGTGTTTTAATAGCCAGACAAATCCCAAACCCACTACAATGTCGTGCAGCTCACCTGACCTCGGCAAAGCCAGTGTGCACCACTAAGGCGCTTGTTGGGGCCTTGTTGGGAAAGGGTTTTCCACAGTGTCCCTGTAATCACGGTCTCCTGGCCATCCAGGCTGCAGGACCTCAGAGAACCTGTGGCAGCATCCTCTCCACTCACAGAGGCAGCTTTTCCACCAAAGGAAAGCAGGCTGTGCAGAGCAGCAGCATCCAGCTGCACAGCTGAATTGTGCCAGGAGTGCTCAGAGCAGGATGAGGATGCACTGTGGAGCATAAAGAAATGTTTGGCAGGACAGAGCCTGTTTTGAGGTGCTGAAGGAAAACAAGAATACGTTAGCAAGATCCTGCGAGACCTGCTGCAGTAGGTGAGAGTTTGTGTGTGCTCTTGTCCACTGGTAAATATGAAATATCTCCCCCTGAGTCATGAACAAGGATTCGGGAAGGATTGTGCGTGGAGGAGTGATCAGCACGGAAAGGAAGGAATCCAGTGGGAGAAACGCCTAAAGACTGGTTTAAAGCCTCACTAGCTTGGTAACATTGAGAAGTATTAAGAAAGAGAGGATGCTTTTGATATAAGACGTGGCATGATAACAACATCAAGGCAGAAATAAAGGGAAAATTCTGTGTGATGTGGTGAAATAAAGGGCAGGAAGAAAATTAGGAAAGGGCAGTAGAGGGATTCAGGAGGGATTATAGCATAAATTCATCTCTCACTCACAATTTAAATTCAGCAGACATGGATAACAGGTCCCAAGTGGGCAAGAATCAGGGGTAGGAAAGACTTTTGAAACTCTTTTGCTTTGGCAAGAATTGATGGATGAAACTTGTCTTTTTTCTTTTGTTAAATAGAATCACAGACTCACAGAATGGTTTGGGTTTGAAGGCACGTTAAAGATGATCTGGTTCCTCTTTGTCAGGGACAACGCCCACTGTCCCAGGTTGCTCAAAGCTGCATCCAGCCTGGCCTTGAACACTTCCAGGGATGGGGCAGCCACAGCCTCTCTGGGCAACACGTTTCATTGTCTCACTGCCCTCATAGTGAAGAAACAGTTTTTGCCAAATTCCTTTTTGGTCTTAGAAAATACAAAAGCAAATATTAAATTGGTACGTTTATTTAAAAATTACTTATAAAGAGCTCAGGTTAATATATCTGTACATTTTAATTCTATATTAATGGTCACATACTTATATTTTGTAGATCACATTACTCTAAGTATAGTACAAAATTATTGAGCTACAGGGAATTCTGAGACTGGGTTCGAGTGCTATAAAAAAACCTGTGGAATATTTTTTTCAATCATGGTTCTACCAGAAGTGTCAGACAGAATGTGATTGCAACAATTTCACTTTAAAATCTTTTAAATGCATATGAAAATCAAGACAATAACATCTGCAATATATTCCATTTTGCGCAGAAACAAATACCTACACGCACTTAAATTCTAGAAAAGAGCATGGCTTTAATATTAGATTTCTGTAATCGCAGTTGTGAGAGCCCTTTTGTACATCAACACAATAGTAATGTCTGAGATTCCTGCCCAGAAAGCTCCGTTTCTCTCAGATCTTCTGTTCGTTCCTGTGAAAACAGTCTCAATATGTAATAATTGTCTGTATATGCATCTCTCAGCTTAAATTAGCCCTTCGTATTACTGGATTTCATTTTAAAAGGACTTTCCAGCAACCTATCAGATGTTTAAAGCATGTACAGTATGGTTGTAAAGGTACAGGTTGCTTATTTATTTAACTGGTGAAAGCTTGAAAGCCTCTCTCAGCTCCCCGTATCTGCTTCTATACGTAGGAATTAGGAGACCTTGAATAATGAACGTGTTATTTAAATTGTGCTGTGACACTCCATAATGCTGAGAAGTCATTTTATACAGTTCACTATTCGCACAGTCAATGGTGCTTGACTTGATTACCAGTGCCTCATAGCTAGAGCAGATATGGGCAATGGTTTAAATTTGTTAAAAATCATCTTGAATGAAATAGAGTAGGCTGGAGAGCTTATTCCTTCTGAGAGTCTCCTAAATGAGTCTTAATTGTCATGCTTAAAATATCCATGATAAAGTACATTTTTTTTTATTTGAAAAAGGAAATGAAAGAGTAAAGGAGCAGCTGAGTGTTCTACTTGGTCTCTGCAAAACAACAGTGGGAGAGGCAAACCCAGCCTGGCATCCTGCCTTAGGTTCCTGAGCCACAATTCAGGACAACCATGGCTAAGGAAATATTGTGCCCACAATTATTCCTTCCTGAATAAGGAAAAGATGAGCAAGGATAAATTCTTCCTGTGCATCTTCCCTGCACTGGGATCCAGCAGATGCCCTGGTACAGCTGCAATTTACCTCCCAGAAGTGGTTTCACCCTCCAGTATTGATCTGCTCAGCGATGCTGGTTTGACCTTCCCAGCAACCACCCTGGGTGTTCTCATGATGCATCCAAAGGAGAAGTGTTTCACTGGGATAGCACGCTCATATTCCTGTGTGATGAAGCACTGAGAGGTTAACTTCCAGGTGCTGGGAGCCTGGGAAGGGCTGCTTTTGACAGCTAGGGGAGAAAGGCGTTCTGGATTGCCAGAGGTGGTGTGTTCCCTGTCACCTGCGAGCAGGTCTGGCTGGTGGGCACGGCATATGCTCAGCTAGCACTCTGCTCCCAAACTGTGCTGCAGCACCTCAGCTGGCTGCTTTTCCCCAGTGCAGGTCACCAAACTGGGTTTTTCTCCTCCACAAAAACCTGCAGGAATTTCATAGTTTAGAAGTTCCTACCTTTAGGCTGTACGATATACTTGGGAGGCAGTTCTGAAACACGGCCTCATTTCAGACCAAGACAGGATCACGCTGAAATATCACTGAAATGGGTTTGTCTTTGGAGTGTGCCTGAATTTCCTGGGATGCATTAAAAATTTCCCTCAGAAACCTTTTGACCCAGTGTCCATGTGGGTTACCAGTCCTCAGGTTTCACATCTGTGTCTGAGGGCTCAGTACTGGGCTGTGAGTCAGGGCTGGCTGTGGCCATGTCACTACTCTTTCCCTTACACTTAAACATCTCCGTCTTCCCTCTCAGACACATGGAAGAGGCACTGCTGGTGGAGCAACTGGTTTTGATACCCTCTCCTTGGCCACACATGCACAGGGTTTATCCATTCTCTTTGTTACCTGAACCGTGGCTAATCTGTGCGTTCTTGTCCCCACACCTTTTTGATCAATTTAACTATCTAATGAGGTCTTAACAAAATGAAAGAAAGGAATCTTTATTTCAAGGTGCTAGAATTCTTGTGACATGGACTTGGAGCAGTTTATGATCAAATAGTATTTTTTAATTTGTCCTGATTCATGTGAAAGTAATTTGAATCCGCATTAGCATTCTATGAACTGATCATTAACACTTTTCAACTGATTTAGTAAACATATATTGCTTCCAAAATAAATAGAAACAGGAAAGGAGTACAGTTAGTGTAGCTGAGGCATGAAAACATAGACATTAACATGCAAGGCAAAACTCCAGTGTTGAAATGGGGCAGCACATTAAGGTTATTTTCCTGGCCATGTTTTTGCATCTCCAGAGGATGCTTAAAAACAATAGAATGAACATCCTAAATTATACCTTTTAATAATTCTGCTTCATACTTTGCTACAAAGTGGTGAACTGACTGTAATAAATGAATTGTCACAGCTCCCCTGAAAATATTGTGTCATCAGGGAAAGGTGGCATGGTGAAGGTGAAGAACACATCCTCCAAGGGGGTTGGCTCTGAGACATCCCCTCGATATTTGCACAGCCTTTTGGGCATATAGGGCTTCTCTAGGGGCAGAGTGTCTCTGTGTCCCAGAGGAAACCCAGGCCAGCTCTGATGCACAAGCCATGAAGGCACAGTGACACGTTGCTGTGTCCAAACCCATCCGCCTTCCTCAAAGCTGGAGCCTGGCAGCTCTGGGCTTGTGCAGCCCTGCCTCGTTCTGTGCTGGGCCGTGTCCTGAGGGTGTGGTGAGCAGGTGGAGGGGCTTTGGCTGCCCTTTGCTGGGAAACACAGCCCGCAGGCAGACTGCCATTTATTCCTCTTCTGTCACCTGTTGCTGTGTTTCGTTTGAAATGGAAGTGAGGATCCTTGGAAAGGGTCTCTTCCCTCAGAAGCTGAGGTGTTACCTAACAGCTGTTGAGTATAAGGATGAGGGAACCCTCTACCTCTTCCTTAAAAGAAAGGTAAGGTTCCATTTGGAAAGGTTTGTCCAGTTAGCTCACCTAACACATTCTGCTCTACCTGTGAACCACTTACAAGACTATTGAACTTAACAATCCTCCTAAGACTGAGGTATTAATAAAATGCTGAGCTGCCCAGCCCTGTGAACAGCATGAGGCTTCTGAGTGTTTCCAAAACCACAGACACACAGAAATCTAACAGGCTGTAAGTGCCTCTTGCTTTGCTGACTTGAACTCCATTTCTCGCAGGCTCAGTCTAGGTTCTTCTTTTACAGCTAAGTGCGAGTGATTTGCTGAAAGCTCTCTGAACTGATCCTTCGGATAAAGCTGGGAACGGAGCACCTATGCCCCCACCTCTGGAAAATCCAGCCTCAGGCAATTTGGTGAGTGGTGAGTGTTTTTTGCTGGGAAGGAGTATGTTAAGCCTCAGCTTGTACTGCTTGGGCATCATCTCTCTCTGAAAGCTCCATAAAAATTCCTCTGTGAAAACTGGAGATGGTTTTGGTGCCATGTAGCTCTCTGACCACTCCCTTTGTGTGCAGTGGCCATGCAGAAGGAGGAAGGACATCATACTTGTATTTCTAAGACTTCTGGGGTGGTCCCCGTGCTGCTAAAGTGACCCTGTTTCAGGATGGTTGCTGACAGCAACCAATGAACATTTGGCACAGCTCGAGAGCAGAAGGGCAAAGGTGACAATCTCCTTCCTCACCTGGCTGGGGCCACCTCAGGTCCCTGGAGCAGCCCCAGTGCTCCAGGACAGGCAGCCCCTCCTTGTCTTTGCATTCATCTGGACTTGAAAGGTACTGAGAAGATTTGAATTCCACCTTATGCCTCTTGCTGGGAGAATGATTCAGCCCAGATCTGCTTCCACTTAGACTATTTTGCTGTAATATCTTATAAAAGATCTTGTAGGAATATGGTAAATACCTGCAGTGCCACACTTTGGTGGTCTGTTTATCAAATCCCTCAGGGTCAGCCTTGTCGCAGGAAGGTGTATTCCAAATTTTTCCTTTCTGCTCTGGTGCATCACTGCTAATGGAGTATTCCCTTGCCAGAGAAACCAAGCACCTTGTCTTGAAATCTTGAATTCTGGTTCCAGGTTAAAGCAAAGATTTTTGCAAATACTGCAAACACTATTGCTGACTGGCAGCTATGTCTCAGCTGCACATATGGAAAGATGGAAATTTTTAGTGAAGAGGCATAAAGTGCTTCCTGAAGCAGAGATGTGAGTTCACATCAAATGAAGTGTATGCAGGGGGTCACTGGGTTTTTTTTGCACTGCATTATAGAAAAAGGTTCATTATAGATTATAAATAGCAATGATATGGACCACACTCTGGTGAATTCAGTTCTCACTGGAAATGCACTGAGCTACCAAAAATAATGCACCCCAGCCAGCTTCCTCAGGACTGTGGTTATCTTCTACATAAATGCATCTTTAACCAACAGCATATAAAAAGAGCAATGATGACATCCAGAGGACAGATAGTTTAATCAAAGGTACCGTAGGTATCCTCAGCAAATTTCCTGGGGATATATCCCTCACCTATTTTTTTCTGTTTAAAGTCTGCTCCTATTAAATCAGTTATTGGCAGCCTGCTGAGTCCCTTTAAATCATGGCTGTTATGAAACTGACCTTGTAAAGTTGAGTGTTTCACCCCCCGTGCAAAAATTACATGTATATGATAAACTTTTATTTGTTCCATCAGTTTTGTGTGCATTATCGTTGTGTGTTATCACTGAATCCAAGTGAAATGTAAGGCACTCCATTAAGCTACTGGAAAACTTCAGGTTAATAGCTGTCTGGCTTCCTTCACCTGTGAGGGCTCCTGCTGTGGAACCTCTCCCTCTATGTAGGTTTTTATCTAATCTGTCTTAGTAACCTTCCATACTCTGGCTTGGCAGGGTTTTTTTTTTGGTTTCGATTTTGTTTGCAACTGCAAGAATATTGGCCAGGTGCACCATATGCAGAAGCCACAGCACAAAAAAGCCTCTGAATTCCACAGAAATATCGAGGGATGGGTGTCTCTTTTGCTGGCAAATTTGAAGGAGATACATTAGCAATGATAGTCTGTTAAGCACAGCTCCACAATCAGAATTTAATTGAAGCATGTTACCTATAATAGGTTCAGATATTTGTGTTCTTCAGCATTTTATAAATTCAGAAACAGATGGGCTATGACCAGGAAGCAGTGGAGAACAGACTGGCGTAAAGCAGGTTGGCTCTCTGACAAGTGCAGGTACAGCTGTGGTATGTATTTTATTCAGCATGCCCACCTACTGTATCAGCAGCCTGCCCTACCAGCAATTCAACTACAACTGACTTAATGAAGAGTAGAAGTAAGCATGAATCCAGACTTTCCATGGATCATAATATCTGAGAACCCAGAAGAATCAACATGACGGAAATCATGCCAAGTAATTTTTTTTTTCCCTTGCATCTTTATGTGCAAGAGATAACAAAAGCATTGGCATTCTGAAGAGGACAAAAAAACCCCCCACAAAATGGAATCAGTTTGCAGTATATTAAAATGTTCCCCTTTTGGTCTTTCTTTTTTTTTTTTTTTAATTAAAGAAAGAAAACATTAAGAAGTAGTAGCTTATAGCTTAAATCACCACAATTGTGCCAAGGAACATGATGAAGCTGGCTAAGAAGGCTTCTGTTAGTAAAAGACAATTTATATGGGTGACAGAAGGGCCAGTTCTTGAAGGTTTCATGCAAGAAGTGTACAAAGGGTGTTTTTTCTCACATTTGTGGCAATCCTTGCAAGCCCCACAGGGAAAAAAAGTTTCTGTGGCTGAAAAGGTTGTGGAAAAGAATCCTTGATCTGTACATTCCTTAATTGGGAATGTGGTATTTGCTGCTTTATGCATTTAAAAGAGGTGCCTCTCTTTGTCTTTTGGCATTCCTTATCTATGAGGTTAAATAATCTCATATTTGGGTATATTGTACCTCCTTATCTCTGTTTCTATATCTATCTAACATCATATATTTTAACCTGCAGTCACCTACAGTAACCCACAAAGGGAATTTGGAAAAACAACAACCCATAATTATTTTATATGGTGATTGTCTGACTTGAAATATTGAGGTAATTATCAGGTTAAATTCCTATGATCCCTGCAATTTCAATGAAACCTGGAGATGTCAGTACTCGAGTTCTGGCACATCTCTTAAAGTAAAATTATACCACCTCAACCTAAGGTCGTAATTAAAGATGTAACAAAGCTAAGTGGAAAAGGGCTGTATGATTTGAATTAAAAGCAGAACAATCCCCACAGTTGTAGAGGGTGAAAAAATTAAATGAACTGGCCAAAAATCCCACCCTTCAGGGGCGACATGCAGCTGTAGGTGGGCACGACTCCTGTTGATGCAGCTGGACGAAGGCAAAGGGGGAGCCTAGAGTGTGAGTCCAGGAAAGAACCTGCAGGACCACTTGCTTTGGGAGGGGAATGGCTTCTTCCAGAATGCAGGAAAGACTTGGAAAAAGCCTAAATGAGAGGGGGTTTTATAAATATAGCTCTGCTGTGCCTTTTATTTGGGAGACTGAGAAGTACCGCCTTGGTTTCCAGAGTGAGGCTGTGGAACATGGTGCCATAAATTACTTTTATTTGTATCTGTCTTAATTTAAAAAAAAAAAAAAAAAAAACAAAAAAAAAAAAAAAAAAAAAAAAAAAAAAAAAAAAAAAAAAAAAAAAACAACCCACAAAACATCTTTAAAACACACTTAAAAAGTATTTTTAAGAGTTCTGATGAACAGGAGAAAATGCAACCTCATGTAGACGTGTATAGGTAGATCTGTGTGTGTGCATATATATGGACTGGTGCTTACATTTGAAAATTAAATCCTGGAAGACTGGTGTGCCTTTAATGAGCATTCCATGGCCTATATTTGCAGGATTTTTCCTTTTTTGTAGTACAGGTGCTGTAGCAGTGGAAGCCATCAGGGTTCAAATGACAAGGACATGCCTAGGAGTGCCACTTCAAGACAGTAAAACAAAGAGCTGCTGTTCAGGAATTCGGTTTCCCAGTGCAGTTGTGCTGGCTAAGCTGCACATGCCACATTTCTTGCTTACATCTTGGACTCTCAAAGGTTTTCTTTTCCCTCATTCTCTGTCCAAGCTTCACATTTAACCTTTGAGGCAGTTTTGAATATATCCCTTCGTAAATCGTAGTCCAGTAGCACTAACCTCAGGCAGCTCTTTAGTGTTTTTGACTCCCTTCTCACACTGCTCCTCCTCAGGCTTCTGCTGGTCATTCTCATTTCTCTCCTGATGATTTTGTCACTTCTCCTCAATGTAAAACTCCGGGGATCTATGAGACTGTGCACTGCAACTGTGTTTGTGATGTTGGGGCCTCTGCCTGATGCTGCACTTCGCTTCATTTACCTTTCTCATTTCATTGCTTTCCCCATGTTCCAGCAGCCCTGCCAGCCCCCCTGTTACCACCATAGGGCTGACACACTGTCCATCAGATCCTGTCCCCTCCAGCCTCCACCAAAATATGTTACCTTTCATGTTGGTGACTCCCTCAAATGCACTAAATCCTCCTTGTCCTCTGGAATTTCTTCCGTTTGGTTTTGAATGTCCCCTAGCTGTTCTGATGCTGAAAAAACACCTCTGGACCTACCGATCCTTCACAAGCTTTTTAAAACTGTTCTCTGGTATTTCTTCTGTCAGCGTTTTTACAGCATTTCAAGACTAGTTGGTGTCACAAAAGTGAAGAATATTTCACAGTGAGGATAAAATACTACAGTCAGTTCCATACAGGCTTAGTTCTGAGAAGTCACTTAAGCGAAGGGTGATGTTGAATGAAGGGATAAGTGATGGCTCATGGAGATTTGTCCAGAAACAAAAATGTGCCTAAGCTGTACCTCAAATTTTTTTTTTTTTCAGATGACTGGGAAAAAATAAGCTTTAGGTAAACAAACAAACAAAAAAAAACAAACTGAGAAAGAAAACCAAAAACAAACAAAAAACCAAACAAATTGTAGTCCTGCCAGCTCCTGAGGTACAGAAATTGTCCCATCCAAAACCTGCCAGAAGGGACCGTTGTCCCTTTTCCAAAGCTGTTTCCTTCTGCCAGCCAGTCCCACAGCCCACCACACTGAATATTTGCAGTGCTAGGAGTATTGTTCTGAAGCGAGTTCACTAAAATGGTTCAGGAAAGTTGATTGACTAAAGGGCTCTAAGCATAAGAATAGCATTATTTGAGTCTTGCCTTACTGTCGGAACTACAACAACAGGCACAATTCTGCCTTCAGATCTCCAGAGGTGTTTGCAGGGGAAGCAGGTGGCGAGCTGGGAAATTTGGCTGAGGAAAGCACTCAGGTACTCCATGGAAGAGAACAAAATAAAATCTTAAATTAAGAGGAGATGCTCTTCAGCTCCAGAGCAGAGCAGACAAGGAGCACTTGTTAGGATCAGCATTTCACCATTTCATCAGCTGTCAGGCAGTTGTGGTTCTGAGCATGTTCCTCCTGTACAGGATTGTTCCTCCTTCTGTTGGAAAAGAAGGTGGGGTGCAGGGCTTTGCCCAGCTGGGGCAGGGAGCAGACATGTTATAGGTGATGGGAATTAATGCTCCAGAGTACCTGGGGCCCTGTGCTGAGCTCAGCAGCTCATTTCAATTCCTGGTGCAGGCAGTAAGTGAGAATGTTTAGGGTGGCCTGGTAAGGATCGTCTCAAGCTCAGGGCAGAAAAATGATGCCAACTGATCTTTAGGAAGATTTTGATGCATGTAGGCAGAAGGCACAGGAGCAGAGAAGATGAAAGAGAAGCCACGGTGGGACACCATGGTTTTTGTACAAACGGAGTAAAAAGGATGAGTTCAAATGCAGCAGAGAAGGGTTCTCATGAGGCAGCGTGGCTGTAGTGGGAAGGTAACGTTTCAGATGCTGTCATGGAGTAAACTGAAGAAGGATGTAAGCAAGCAGATAATAAGGAAACTGGAACAGCAGTACTATTTCCTTATCCTCCTTTTGGCTTTGAGTTTTTGAATGAACAGGTCAAAAGCAAGAGCCAGAGAAAATTCTGTAGCTCTTGAAGGGCTCTGCACCGTCCCTGCTAGACTGGAAAGGATGCTGGAGAAACAGCATCCTTTTTGATAGTGACTCAGACCTGCAAGTGAGAATAATAGCTCTGACTCAATCACAGGCTGTTGTGGAGGGAGATTAATGCCAGGATTCATGGCCAATTCTCATTTTTTGTGTCAATCTACTTTCAAAATAAAGCATATGCCAGTTATTTCTCTTGGAAAGGGAAGAGAGGGAGCTGATATGAAACAGAGATAAAATCTGGAGCATAATTAAACAGGCATTTTTCATATCTTTATCATTGTCTTGTTTCTCTTCCCTCTCATGCTTCTGTGTCTTGTTCTTTCTAAAGCTATTGCAAGAGGGATGGATGCTGAAGAAGCAGCTGGGTTTGATGCCAAATAGGTACTCCATGTTTTATCTGATACACAGCAAGACACATTCAGACATTTTTGGTGTGCATCTGATTATATAAAGCATTTTATGAGTGGTCCATCATACAAAGACATTGTGTTACTGTAATTGTCACATCTTCAAAGCATTTTGCAGTTCAGTTTCTGCATTTTCCTCCCACTTCCAACAATAAATACTTAAAATAATTGTGAGTAACAAAACTGAGACTGCAGTGGCTTTGACTTGGCTTTGAATATGGCTTTGACTTGATGTTTTCTTACACTTATTTTCTCCGAGACCCAGCATTGTGGACTGGTTTAGGATGGGATAGGTACCCTTCTGTTGCTGAACTGATGTTTCAAGTCTCTCTTGAGTTCAGAGTGTAGCATTTCTATCCTCTCTTGGCTTTCTCTTGAATGGAGTAGGATGGTCCCTGTTGCATTCCTGCTGACCTCTCTGTCATAAATGACGGTGGTTGATGCCATTTCATTGTTCTGGGTGAGGACAGCAGGGTTTGAAAAAGGTTTAAACCTTTGTGATGCTGATATAACCCTCAGAGCTTCTCTTGCTACCATGGGGTTGAGACAGACCAGGTGTAAACGATGTTTTGGTGTGAGTGACAGTAACTTGTCCTCATTTTTAACACCCCATGAGGCAGCCTGAAAATCTCAGGCTACAGAGGCCCATCCATAGCCTGTGGACCTGGATAGATGTCCGTGGTAAAACTCTTTTCCTGTTGCCTGAGGTGCTGACAGATGTAGCCTGAGAGCCTTGCCTGGCTGCAGAGAAGAGCCTGACCTCTCCCTCAGGCTCCAGGAGCCATGGTTCTGCTTCCAAACTCCGTGAGCTCCTGTAAAAGAGATCGTATGGGCTGCGTTAGTGTACAGCACTAAGTCTGGGAATACAAAGAGTTATACAAACAGCTTCCAAATCTATCATTACACGAGGCAATGGCAGCTTGACAGACCCCATTTGATGCAGAAATTATTTGCCTTATTATTACTCACGGGTGCTCACCTGACTGTCCCTCCTGGCTCTTCACTCCTTTTGCTGTGTCACAGAAATTCAGTCCTCCCCAAAACCCTGCCCCTCCTGAAAGGTTAAACTCCCCTGCCACTGCAGCAGCAGCAGCAACACTGCTGGCAATGACTGCAGTGAGTGACTGAAGCATGGAATATGTAAAATGGAGCCACGAGCCTGCTCTGATGGAGAGTTTGCTTCTGGAGAGCAGCGTATTGATTTGTTTAAATGCTTGTGTCTGGGTTCCTGTGCTGCCTTTTCCCTTTGTGCTTGGCTTTGCCTTTCACCTTCACAGTGCTGTGCCATGACTCCCAGGGGGCTCTTTCCAGACCGTCACAGCCTTGGTATCTCTTCTCATCACAGATACACAGAACAGGAAATGCTCTTCTGCTCTCTCGCAGGTGGCTTTAGCAGTTCCAGGGCTTCCTGCATCAGGCAGGGGAGACCAGGCCGTGTGAAGCTGGGCTTGTCCCTTGCTGAAGCTCCTCCGGGGATTTTGGCTCCCATCCTGGAGCTGATGGCATTCATCATGTGCTGCACAAGAGCTCAGCACAAAGGCTGCAGATGCAGTCCAGATGTTGTAGATGTGGACATCACATGACTCTTCTGCTGAACTGACTCGTATTTTGGAGGGTATTTCCCTGGGTTCCTGTGGTTCCCAGCCCTCCCCAGTAATATCAGAGTGAAAGTGAGGAATGCACCAAAAGGGAGCAGACACTGAATTCTGTCACCTGCTATGAACCAAGGAAAGAGACCACAGGACCAGAGATGCAAGTACAGCCAGAAGGAGCTTCAGCAGTGAGACAAATTTGGGGGAGAGGAGCAGCAGAAAACTTGGGAGACAGAAGCAGAAGAAGGAAGTGTGGGACAGCAGAAAGGTGCAAAAGTGGAGCAACCTCCTGAAATCTGTCTCCAGCTAAATACAAAAACCTGGGAAAAGTTAACTTTGTTATGAAAAGAGCAAAGCTGCAGCTTGTACAGGCAAATAAACACATACCTGATGTGATGGATGATCCTTGTGGAAAATATATAAAAATAAAAAGCAGGATCTGGTGGACTGCTGGTGTGGGCAGCCTTACAAACTGCAAGTGCATGGTGCATCAGGAGTGGGCTGCATGTGCCCCTCAATTTTTTAAGAGCCAGACTTGCCCTATGGAAAGAGTGATGTTCAAAGTTCGAGTTAGCCTCTCCAAGGCTCAAAGGAAAGCTTGTAAGTAACAGGCTGTGATTAATTTTCTGTTCGTTTTGTACACACACAAGAAAATGCTGAGATGTTTTGGGGTGATGAATCACCCTGTGTGCACAGTCATCTTTCAAATGCCTGAAATAGGCATTTTGTATTTTGGGACCCATCTCCTCATTAGCAGAGCGAATATGTTAGGTCTTACAAACCTTCTCAGAAACCGGGTAAACTTCATCTAAAAAAACCAGTTGAATGTTTGGCCTCCAGAATTCCTATTACTGGGCAGCCATTCCAGAGTTTTATCCATCCTATGACAGCCAAACCCATTTTGTTTCCAACCTTTGATTACTCCTTCCCAGTTTGTGTCATGTGAAGAAATGAATGAATTATCAAATATGCCAGACTGCAGAATAAACAAAAGTGGTGTCACTAAACACCATATCCATAGCATTTAAGAAGCAGACCTAAAGTAGACTCAGAAAGAAAAGAAATCAAATCAATGCAGAAGGCCATATAGCTAATTACCAAGTACGATAAATGACTACCATGAAAAATAGGCCATGTCGAGAATAATCTCTGTCAAATGTAGCTAAAGACTGTCCTCCTTAATCCGTTTAAGAATTGAGAGGGTATTAAAACCTGGAACATGTAAATCAGTTGTGAAAGTTTACAACTCACTGCACCTCCCGTATCTCCGGGTTGATATGCGCGGAGGGAATTCCAGCATGTCACTTTAGGAAGACTCGGGATAGCCAAGAGCAGCTGATGTGGGAGAAAACCTCCTCCAGCAAGGCTCAGGTTGCCACAAACCGGTGTTAAAAAGGGGGCTGTATTTCACAATGAAGCATTCTGTGAGGGGGGGGGCTGTGACACGACCTCTCTGAAAGGTGCAGGAGGTGAGATGAGCATCTGTCTCGATCCCTCGCAGAGCCCTTGGGTCTGGCAGGGGTGAAACAGATGCTGCCTGGCAGGTGAGCCCGCGTTTAATCTACGTAGCACTTTCTCCCCGTGCCTGCCGTCCTGGCAAGGGCTGCACGGCGGTAGGGTGGCTTTTCCTGAGTACAAAGGGATTTCTGTTCCCAGACTCGTGGTTTTGCTACAGAACAATTAGTGGGTTTGGTGTTCCAGAGATTCTGAGAACTGCTGAAACCCTAAAGGTCCGGGTGTTGAAATATTTTGAAATAGTCACGGTCCGGTGTGATGGTCCTCAAGTGCTCTCATGCAGGTGGTCTTGTTTCACAGTAACCAGTGTTCCTGAGGATTCAGGAGTGCTGAAATCGTATTGTTTCCTCTCTGACCAACACAGAAACCCCTTCTGACAACACCCTACATGCACAGCTATTTGTCAATAATGAACAGATTGGCATGATCGTATTCTTGAGCAGAGGAGGGTGTTAACACACCCACACACCCACCCCCAAAAAAGACACCAAGACTTCAAAAACAGGGAAACTTTTAAATAAATGAATGAAGAAGAGTCGAACATCATCAGTTGGAAGTAGTGAGATTCATAGATTACTTAACTTCTCTGCTACTGCGCTGACTTCTCAGTTGTAAGGCAAAACACCCTAATTTCTCTCTTGGTATCATGGAGATATTTATTATAACTTACTTTTGTATCTATTTGTTCATGTTCATCTCTTGCTGGTGATACCATGCAAAGAGCTGTCTACACCCTTTCTTCAGGATGAAGCTTTTCTTTGCATTATGTTATTTTAGACTCCTTCAAGATCTTAACAAATTTCAGCTACACCAGCTTTTCAAGTCCTCAGGAATTTTAGCACAAGTAAGTATATCCAGGGCATATGAGGTCATTTGGAAACAGGGTTAGTAATTAATATATCCAGTTTGGGCAGCAATGCAAAAATTCTGAGTATTTGTTGCTAGAATAACTCAGCTCTTTGTATGTTTGACTGGCTGCAAATGGACATATTCCTGCCTTTCATAGGATTCAGCATGGATATAAAGTTCCACTTGCACGGATGATACAGGAGGATCAGGGACATAAACAGCGGAACTGTGTACAGAAAAAAAAAAAATTAACTCAGCATATTGCAGATACAAAGATATCAATAAATGTTAGCCTGTCATGGTGCAGGGTTGGCTTAGTCTACAAAAACATCCATTCTGTTGTATTGTCTACCTGACTCCTGGTAAATACAAAAGGTGTCATCACAAATGGTATGGTGTGTGTGACCTAACTCAGCTGTCCTCATTAGCTGGGTGCCCTTAAAATGTGTTTATTAGGAAATGATGCAGAGATTTATGCATCAAAGTATTGCTTCGTTCCAATACATGCACAGCCCAGCTGGGCTGCAATTAATAGCTAAGAAGGCAATGCCAAATTGGACTTTAGATAGAGTCCTGGGCTATGAGGAACTATAATAAGGTCACACATTAAATTACCTTAGAGATCAAAACTCATAAAAGCCAGAGCTAATAATTGCCAGTCGCACGACAACAATTTGTTATTTCAGATGAGCCAACTTTGAAGGGATTTGGAGGGAACAGAGAAAAATTAGTTCATGTGCAGTTTTAGCAGATATCACTTATCACACGGTAATAAGATAGTGGACAGCCCAGATTGCACTGTGAAATACAGATAAAGCAAACTTGCAAACAGAAGGAAATGGGATCGTCTGCAACACAGCCAAACAAAACAAACAAAAAAAAAAAGAACAGAAAAAGAATATAGACATCTAATTCAGTAAAATGTAGAGCACAGATTACAGAATAAAGTAGAAATACTCCTAAATTAATAAAAGAGAGGTAGAGTCCAGCAGTAAATTGAAATGCAGTTGGCTGAAAAGCACATATTAATGCTCTCCTTCCCTCCGATGCTTCTGCCTCTGCCTGGAGTAGCACTCCTCAGAGATTTTGTTTCTCACTGCCATGATTGCTCATTTTTTCAGCAGAGATAATGAGATGGAGGCAGAAATAGCCTTCTTTCATTCTCTTATTCCATTTCATTTCTCTCCTTCAATTTGCACCACAACAATGGCAGTGAAAACATCAAGGAGACGAGTTGTGAATAGTTCACGGCCAACAGAGAAGGGACGCTCCGCAGAGGGTCCTGGATGGAGATTCAGCTGGGGCTGGGGCACATTTCTGTGCTGTCCTCCCCACAGAGCTGGGTGTCTCCACCTTCACAGGACCCTCTGTGGTCCCGCTTGGGACCCAAGGGAAACTGAAGGAGAAAAAGACAGCCATGAGACTTTTAGGATGCTTGGCTGTGTCGGTTCATCCCCCGGTGCACCGCACAGAAGCGGTGCTGTGAGGAGGGCTGTGTCGGTAATAAGCCCCCCAAAATCTCTGTGTGATTATTTCCGTGAGGAAATTCCAGAAACCATCCAGGTGCTTGCAGTCAGCCCTCAAAATGGAGGCACTGCTCCCATGCTGTGTCACAGGGATCACCTGGAAAGCACGGAACAGGAGGAAATGGTAAGGAAGGTGTGTGCCCTGCCGAGCACTTGTGCAACCAGAAGCCAAAATTAGCAGGGGGACCATCTAATTGTATTTGTTCTGCTTGCAAATAGATACCCCCCCTGCTAATTCCAGCTTCTGCTTACAAAAGTGCTCTGCAGTGCTCGCTCCCCCGCCCTTCCTCCTGTTCTCTCTGTGATTTTTTTTTTCCCCTTCGCTCAGATGTGATTTCTTTACATTTCCAGCTCTATTTTCTCAGTCTTTTCATCAATATTTAATATGTGAGTGGAACAGTGGGCAGCTACCTTCTTTTTCTTTTCCCTTTTTTTCCCTCTGAAAGTGCTGGTGCTCGCTCTGGCTGCAGGAGCTCTTGGCTCCTGGGAGCACTCGCTCTGTTTGAGTACCGCCTGCATTAAGGAGCCCAAGTCTAACCTGAGGCTGCCAGAGGGGGTTTAAAAAAGGCAATAATGACTAATTGACCTCCTTAATGAGCTTAGGAGTTATAAAGTAGATAATTGCAGTGCATATGACATATTTTATCTAGGTTTTCAGAAAATCTCTGATAAGGATCTACATGACAGGCTGCTTCTGAAGATGAACCTAACAGGGGCTGAGAAGGACACGGCATAGAAATACAAGAAAGAAAATGAATTTTCTGTGCTGAGGGTTCCCCCCAAAAGGGAAGAGTTAAGTGTGATTAATACCTGGATTCATGGTTTGATTTTAAATAAATTACCTAGCTAGAAAGGCCCACCATAATGCGCTGTATGTGCTGATGATACTAAATTATGATGCATACTGAGCACAAAGTGAGTGGCAAGAAACATTCATCGTGCTTTAGATCAGCTCGGTAATTGAGCTGACACATGGCAAATTAAATTTATTACTGAGAAACGTGAAACAATGCACATTGTTCTCGATATAGGGATGACAAACATGAAGACCCTCTAGAATATTTTGACAAAATAGCCTTTACTAGAAGGTGGCTGTCCTAGGCAATGTACGCATGGAGAGAAACACTGGAAAAGCTATAAACTGAAGGGACTGGCTTTGGCATTTGATTTTCTCTCTATCACAGTGTATTGCTCCTGCCCACTCATTACCTGTTTTTTCCAGCTTGACTCAAAGCTCCTCAGTTTCTCAGGTTTTCTGAAATCTCCTCTCCATACCTCGTGAATTTGTTAGGTTGAAAACCAAAGTGAGCTGGATGCATGGAGAAAGGTCCCTCAGTCTTGGAGCTTAAAAAGTGCAGCAACTGAACTTTTAAAATGTGCTGGAACAGCCCCCCTGGTGACACCATTTATTAAAATATCCCTTTCCTTGGTGCAGTAAGGTAAAGAGAAATGAAAACAGATGTTTCACAGGGCACTGTAGCAAGACTCAAGTGAAATGGGTGATGAGAGTTTGGTTACACTTCCACCTTTTCATAATGTGCACGCTCTGTGTTGCTGCTAAAACAGTTTGTGGCTAAGATTTGAGGCACACACCTGGATCTGGAGAGGTCTGATGAACTAATTACTGAATCCAGATCTGATAGCCCGGGGCAGAGTCCTGTGATTTGTTTTGGTCTTCCAGAGTTAATACCAGCACCTCTCATCATCCTCCTGTGTGGCTGCTGTGATTCCCAGCACCTTATTTTCACCTCCTTATTGTGAGGTATCTTGAAACTCACTGGCTTAAATCAAGCTGGAGTCTACTTTTCTATTTTAGCTTCTCAGTTTCCAGCTCAGTTTTCCAGGCGTGGTGGGCAGCTTCTTGCCAAGAATGAGAAGCTCGGGAGAAGGCTATGGGAGCCTGGCATGGGAGGAAGAGAGGGGGTAGGGGCTTTCAGGCCCAAAGAGCCACCAGAAAAACATACAGCCCTTTGCAGGAGAGATGATGGGGACTGCCAAGTGGCAGAGGAGAAACAGAAAAATAGTGTTCTTTGGTTTGGGGTTTTTTAAGGAAGGGTTAAGTGGTGACATTTGGGTACAAGTCTGGGGTGCTCAGATTCATAATAGCTGAAGGGGTGACACAGCCACAGGGACAAGTCACAAGAGATCAGTCCCTCTGAATGGCCCTGGTGGCCACAGGACACCTGTAGAGCTTTGCTGACACCTCGATTGCAATTATAACACACTTAACTACGCAACTCATTCAAATTCACATTTTAGCAGAACTAGTCATTTTAGTTGCTGCTTCTGGATACAGGCCTGTTTCTGTGCTGTGTGCTTCTTCTTCTGTTTTTTTAGCCACCAGGGTGGTTTGAGTTCCAGCTTCCAGTGTTATGCTGATGACACATCTATGTGATTTTTTTTTTCTTGACTACTCAAAGCCATTTAATCTCTTTGAATTTACTTTGGATGTCAACATTTTGAAATGTCTCTATGAAAATCTGTCACTACCCTCCTCATGTTTTACTTCATTTCTTTTGCCATCTGAGCTGTGCTTCTTGAAGGCAAGGAATTGCCCCTTTTTCAGGATCATGTTACACATTCTGTTTACCGAGTCATCTTTTTATTACTTGGAAACATCTCACAAACCAAACACACAAAGAGAAAGAAATTTAAAAGCTTGCCTTTGCAGCGCATTTAATTTCCTCTGGATTTACCCCAGACAGAATTCAATTGCAAACAAACAGCCTTTGACTTAATTCTTAAAATATGAATAATGGGTTTCTAGCTCAAGAGTATAGGCCAGCTCCATTTCTTATTTTGTAAATAGCACAATTTGCTTATGATTTCATTTTAAATTGGACCTCTCCTGGACTTAACAGGCTGCTATAAAATAAGAGTGTCTGAACACTCCTGGTATCTCAATATTTGAGCAGTCTCCTTGAGATTCTTGAATAATTCGGCTTCCGAAGTTTTAAGTCAGGAATTTTTGGTCATAAAATTTTAAGTGGAAGTTATCATTGATATGATAAAAATTGAAGGCCTTTTTTATAAAGAGGAAGAATCTTGTCTACTGTTCTGTTAAAAATTCTTAAAATAAAAGATTTTTTTAAAGTGAAAGGAACATGTGGGGATAGGGAATTAAAATAAAGAGTGGGTAGATGACCACTGGAAACAATACCCTGAAGCAACGAGCATTTTTTAAAGATGGATAATATATGAACTACATGTTGGGAATTGATGAATTTTACCTCTCACATCCAGCTCTACGAAGACTCTGTCACAACTCCATTGGAGTAACTGTGGTTATATATTAGGAATGGGAATTTTTTGGAGGAAGAAGTCTTTAAATGAAGTTTTAGATATTGTTACCAGCTGATACCTGCCTAGATCTGTTGTGGTAATCCACCCTCAAAATTTTGCTCAAGGTACCACCTACTGCTTCATTTCCATTTTCTAAGAACTCTAAAAAAGCAGAAATCAGACTTTTCATCCTGAACTACCACACTGAACTGGTCTGTTTGACTGATTGTAGGCTGTGATGTGGAAAGTGCCTTGTGATTTAGTAGAGGAGATGTCCCCAGCATCTGAAAAGAAAGAATGTTTGTGTGTAATGCCCTGTGCTCCTCCATGCCATTTGATAATATTGATCACGGAAGCTTCTCTCTTGCCTCCAGGAAGCTTGAGGGGTAAACAGAAACACCCTTAAATTACTTAGACCCTTCATCTCAGATTAAAGCCAAAAATATGACTGGGGCAAATGGCTTTCCATGTCAGCAACCATCCCTTGAGAGCCTCTTCAAGGGTTATTCCTCTTCTCCCCTTACAAAGCATCGATGCGATTCCACTGAAAATTGGTGTATATAAATCCTGATGATTTTTAAAGGAATCATCTACAGGCAATAACCTTTTCTCATGGACTCAGCATTTAAAATCCTCTCCTTTTCCTTATCACCTATTTTTTGGGTTAATGAGAAAATAAGCTTTCAGTACCCATTCCTGCCACCATCATGCAGAAAAAACACTTCAGTCAAAATCACCTGAAAGGCCACGTCTGTAATCACTGCTCCTCCTCTGCTCTACTCCTCCCCTGGGTTTCCTCTGTGCCACACCAAGGTCCAGCCACCAGTGGTTATGTCATGGCACTTGATTTGTTATTTGTTATGTCCACCAGTGATTATGAGTTGTGACATCCTGCTTGTCTTCTCTTACCATGTCTGGGCCTTTGCTCTCATCCCATGAAATGCTCCTTCTGAACCGGTAAACTGCAAGGCTGCTACCTTTTTCCTGTATAAACCGTGGTTTTTTGTTGTTGTTGTTGTTTTGCTTTGTTTTGTTTTGTTTTTTCCCTGGAATGCCTACAGGAAATCTAATTAAGTACTGGAACTATCTTTCATAAAGCAAACATTGCCATCAATTTCACCACAGGTTGGGCTGGACTGTAATCTTGCTCACTCATTATCTACATGAATTTCAAAAATATGTCTAATTGATTAGAAATCAGTGGGACCTGGTTTTCTGAATTACTCCAGGGCTTTTGTAAATTCCTCTTCATGAGGGCTGAAATCAGAAGTCAAACCTGCCTTCAACAAGTAATAACCATTTTCTATGTCTCTCCTTGCTGTGTTCTCTTCCATAACTTACTGGATTCCTGTTGAGTCACCACTTATATTAACTTCTAAGGTCTGCAGGACAGTTTAATTCCCTTAATCTAAGGAGAGGCAACAACGTGGGCATAGATCTAGGAAAGGTACAGGAAGCTTCCCATTCTGGAACTGCCAAGAAATGTGATCCTGTTGGTTGCACGTGCAGGTCAAGTGGAGGAACAGAAGTACACCACTGGGGTGGAGAGGAAAGGTCAGGCCCTGAGCCCTGGAAATTGGCCTCTCCCAAATCCCAGTTTGAGAATATAAATAGGAAGTACTGTTTTGGCCAGAGGTGCGGAGCCGTGCCACTGCCAGTCCTCCTGGAAACTGGTCCTCACCTCTGCCAGAGGCTGGTCCCTCACAAGTCCCCTCTTCCACCAGGAGAGTCCTGCACGGCACTGAGCGTCAACCTGCTCCCACGCGGAGCAAAATTCCACCCTTCACCAGGGAAAAGAGGGCAGGTGGGAGCCAGCACTGCTCTGCTCACTGCTGTGGCAGCTCCCATGTCACCAGCAGGACGTCCCTGCACACGTGTGACTCCCGTGTGCCCATGGGAGCCCAGCACTGAGCTCTGACCTGTTGGGGGGAAATGGGGAATCGATCCCTTGTGCATCTGGCAGCAGCATTTTTGGGTATAGAAAAAATGACTGCAATCTACCCACAATCTCCGGCAGGTCTTTTGCTCCTCCTCTTCCTCCTCCTCCCCCACCCCATCCACAGGGCAGCAGTCGCCTTGCAGTCCTCCAGAGAGCATTTCCAGAGTTTTTGCTTTTGAAGAGTCAAAAATGACCCTCTCCCCATGCCTCCTGCACACTGCTTGTTTGCATCAAGGTAAACATTTAAATGTCACCTAAACACAAAAATAGGTAGGACGCACAGTAAAGAAACTTCGTCTCCACTTCACATCAACACCACGAAACACATTGTTACAAGAGTGACTAAAACTGTCTAATAACATCATCAGTGGCAACTGGTCAGTTAAAATGTTTTTTAATTGTGACTTGAATGTGTTTATCAACCTCTTTTTGTGACATTAAAAAGACAGCAAGAGAAACACATGGAGACATTGTCCTCGAGGGAAAGGATTAATCATCAGTGAGTGAGCAGGCCTAAGCAGATGGTCAGCTATGCTTTCCTGAAGTCATTTCTTCCATCCACCATTCAGTGTCACTGCCAGAAATGAGAAGAAGTGTTATCTTGACATTGAACATCTTTATAATAAAATCACTAATTGGCATCTAATACCAAAGGCTTTATAGCTGTAAAACTGTGGCGGAGGTAGCTGAGTGGCTGACTGGGTTTAATTTTAATAAATGCTATTTCACAAACCCTTCCTTAGTGCTGTCCGCACTGTACAATCACTGGGAGACCTCTCTGCTGTGACGCTGTGCCTGTGTTAGCTCAGCTCCCAGCACAACAACCAGGCGTCTTCTAACAGCACAGCAGATAAACCCGACACTGCCATTGTGCTGCTGTTTTCCATGTATTTCATGGAATGCTAATATTTTGCAGGAGATGTTCTTGAGGATTTCGTTCTCAGATTTTTTTCCTGTCTTTTTGGCAACCAGAAAGAGTCTGTCATAATAAATTATCACTTTTGGTCTTGGAAATACATTTTTATGAAAGCTGAAAATGTGTCAGCATTGGACATCCGTGAAATTCTCATAGTTTGTTAAGGATTTGTTTTTCTTTTATCCTTCTCACTTTAGCCAGGAGCACTTAGAGGAAATATTTCTTTCCTTAATAATCATCCACATTATTTAAAAGGTACAACCAATTCCGGGATGGAAAGAATTACACATTACAGCAGTTACATGAATATAGATGTTGTTTTTAATATAATTTGGGTCTTGTTTTCATTTAGCAAATCGTTCATCACATGAACAGTGAGAGCCAGATTCTGGCTTCACCACCCCAAAGCCAGTCTGGAGTAATTCAGACACTCTGGGCTGCGTTTTGGTGTGGTTGAGGCCACGCTGAGGCTCGGCAGTGGCTCTCCTGAGAGCACCTTTGGTGGTGCTTGACCCCAAGGCATCCGGTGTGACGCTGCTGTGCTGGGAACTGGGCCTGGTCCGAGGTTCATTTAAAGCAACAGAAAGAATCTTGTAGACAGGAAGAGGCTCTCAAACCGGGTTTTCAATTCCTTCACGGTGAAATCTGAAATTTGTAGAGAGGGTTAATGCCTGGAAAATTATATAAATATGTTATGTCATAATATTATATGTCCCAAAATATTGGTAAAGGGTGTTTTTCCCAGAGATTAGAGCATTAGTGAAAAAATAATGATTAACCTTTAAAATCAGATTGGCATTTCTTTTTTCTCCAAATGTAGAATTAATACGCATTTTTTAATCATTAGTGTAATTTTCAGGATGATACTTTTGTTCTTTTGGCTGTTGAACTGTTACGGCTGCTAGTAACCCTTCAAATTGTTTGCTTCATTCAAGCATTCTTTTTTGAATAATTCATTAGGCATTATTATCCAAGCGTGGAACACCTCATTTAGCACTGGTGATCTTTTCCTTATGTGTAGCTGACAGGCAATCAAAGTTTTTATCAGTGCAGAAAATTTGCAATTCAGAAATGTAGTTGCAGCAATTAGTAGCTATCAGGTAGCATAGGAAGGACAGCTTCATAAAAAGAGAGAGTTGAATGAGCTCAACTGATGTTAGCACAAAAGTAATGGATAAAACTAACCAGCTGTTTCTAAATTTACCAAATGGAACATTCCTTTTTCTCAGAATGGAGGTTTTAATTAACTTCGTGTTATGTGTGGCTTCCCAAAAGGAGAAGTGAATAGGTGACAGCATATCCCCCTTTGGTGCCCTTCACTTCATTTTGTAACTGTGTTGAGGCGTCCTGTCCATGTGCAGCTCCCTCCCTGTTCCACTGCAGGACAAACCTCCAGGTTTCCCATTGCTCACCTTAAGGCCCACTGGAGAGCAATAAGTTTTTTTTTAATGTGTGGCAGATTTTTTTTTTCTCTCTCTCTGGTGCACAAGTATTGATGCTTTTATGCTGCTGCAAGAAGCTCGCTGAAGTTTGGGCAGCAGAGGTGTTTCAGCAACCACTCCCAGTGAACTCCCAGCGCGGCTCCTGCAGTGACCCTCAATTGCAGAACACAAATAAATCGTTCTAGGAAGCAAGGTGGGAGGAGAGCTGGTGGAAGCAGGAGGACAGAATGAACTCTAAATTTCGTATTTTACCTGTTATTCTAGTTCATTCCCATCTTGCAGATCAGATGACGCTTATGTTGAATTTAGCCCAAGCACTCGTATTCGGAAAGCTGAAAGAGAAGAAGAAAGCCTTTGTGGCACTTACCATCTACAGTGTTCTCTGGAGTCCTGGAGGAGACCTGGGCATTGGTCTTCTTCCTGGGATGACTTATCTGGTTTGCCATGGATTTTTTTCAGGATTTAACTCCAAAGATACTTGATCTGCTAAGGGGATCCCAGGTCCTCACATTCTATTGAGAGCTCTAATTGGCTTGTGACTGAATAACTGGCACAGCTCCATCACCTCCTCCTATCATTTTTAGAAGTACGATTGCTCCCTGACCTCTCTTATGGTTCTTGTTTGAAGGAGAAGTTTCCTGGCACTGGACAAGTTTTGCCTCAAACAGCTCCGCTGCCCCACAAGAGTGGCAGGCAGGGGCCCTTTCCCCAGGCTCTGCCTCCACACCTGGGCTCTGCAGCACCCTGGCCACAGGGCAGGGAGCAGGGAAGGCTGGATCCCCTTCCCAGATCCCTCAGTCTCACCGAGTGCTGGAGATGGAGGCTGCTGAGGGCATTTACTGAGGCCAGATCTCCATGGCAAAGCTCATGGCTCCAGTCCTGTCCAGTCTCATGGCCTTTCATGGGTGAAGTTTCAACAAAGCTCTCTTGCTCTGTAACTCGTGTCCTTCAGTGTCCAAGGGGAAGGAGAACGTCTGAAGTGCAGAACAGCCCAGCTGATCCAGGAAAAAGAAGGTGTGTGGAGCAAGGCACTACACCACGTGTCACGGGTGCAAAACTGGGAGCAAACACTAAGCTCCTTGCAGTGTAATTCAGAAGCATTTCACAACTCCTCTCTGTGGGCTTACTGTGGGCCCACAGCATTTGAATAATGCTTTGAAGCACCACTATGGAGCCGCACATGGGGACTGTAACATTATTTTATCCATTGTGTTAGCCGCTTCCTCTCAGTGGAATGAAAGGATGCCATGTTTCACATCCTGTTTCTTCCCCTGACAGCAGCCACAGGGCTCAGGGAACTGCTTGGAGCAGCGTGGGCCATCTCCAGCAAACGCTTCCATCTGGGGAGGCACTTGGGAAGCTGCGGAGGAGGCAGGTGTGCAGCAGCCAACCCCCACTCCCCACGGGGAAAACTCTGCATTCCCAGCCAGAGGAACCTCCTGGCGCGCTCTCCCATCTTGGGGGTCTGCCTGGCCTTTTGCTGACAGCGTAATTTCCTCAGGAGTTTCAGAGTCTGACATCTCTGTTCGTGACCCTTTTTCCTGAGCAGCGTTAATGTCTGCTGCAGGTCTGGCAGGTGCAACGCCCGCTAATCGTGTCTGCATCGCCGGCCCTGATTCAAACACCCCTCTCACATCTGAATTCCTACCTGGGCAATGCACAGACCTCCTTTTCTCCTGGAAAGGGTGCTCTGCTCGCTCGTGAACCCTTGGCCAGCAATCTCCCAGCAAGGAGAAATGTACAGTTAGGAAATTTGCCTGAGCCATGGTTGTGAGCGCTCATCAGTACGCCTGATGGGACCGGAATAGCCTGTGCCAGTCTGAATTATGGCTGGTGTCACAGGCACAACCAAAGCTCTTTTGTAAGATGGGCAAGGAGACTTCTACCTCGAAAAGCCAAAACCAGTCGATATAAACTTGACTGGAGTGGCCATCTGAGGTGGTGAAAAGCAGCACAGTGGGAATCCACGGTGACCAGACTCCGTGCCAGGCTGAGGGTAAGGCTGGGCTGATGAGCTGCTGTGGCAGGGAGCTTCCCATGCCTTGCAAGCCAGTGAAGCGTGCCTAACCTGGCACTGATTACTCATCCCTGGCACTCGTCACTCTGCCCCAACTCATTGCTCAGAATTAAATCAGATTTTGAGAACGCACTTTATTCATAATAAAGAAATAAACATATGATCTCCCTGTGATCTCTACCCCAACTAGCCACTTAATTAGGCTGACATTTTCAATATAAATAGTATATTAAAATAACAGTTAATCGACACTGGATTTGTGTCCCAGCTGGTTCTCTCTAGCAGCAAATGCTGAGAGGCTTCTGAAATCCCACGTTTTTCTGGATGTCACAAATATGTGTGTGGACTTTAATGTTGGGAGAAGCTAGAGAATTTTAGGGACGGTAAACAGAGAAAGCTCAGACTTGAAAATCCTGATATTTTTTTTTTCCCCCAAGACTTAAAACTCTCATCATTTCTAATCAAACAAGCCAGCATAGCTCATTTGTATTGTGAACTAACAAGTGTTTCTAAGACTGAAAGGAATCATCTTCTGCACACCCTGGCTTTGCTAGAGAGTGGAATTAGGCCCAAAGTGCAGCTCCAAACGTTTCTTCATTTTTTGTGGGTTTTTTTTTTTCTGAAGGGGGGATTGTTTTTGCTGGAACCAACTTGATGCTGTAGCAAAATTGGGCTTCAATAGTGAAACACAAGAGTGAATGAGAACCTTTATGTTTATAGTCCTACCAAACTTCCCTTTCAGCTCTGTTTCTGTTGCTACCTGAGTTCCCAGGTCAGGCACAAATACTTCATGACATTTTTCAGAACTGTGTAGGGCTGGTTCCACTTCTATGTGGCTGATGCAACAATGTGTTGGATCGAGTCATTCCTTGTGTTTAAGCTCAGGTTGAGCAGCCTTTTGGACAGCCCAACATCCTTCTGCACTCACTGCTGCTGCTCCAAACCCTACAGGAGAGGTTACAAGGACTGAGGTCTGTTGCAGGGTGTGCAGTCCTGAATCTGCAGCACTGAAGTGTGAGGCCCCTACAGCAAGGTGCTAATAGATGGCTTTGGGTTGCTTTTGTTCTCTGAAAATCTCCCCTTTGCTTCCTCCTTCATTAGCAGAGGAAGTGGCCAAGCACGAGCTCTTATTCAACACATCTCTCGTTATTATTGTTATTATTTTGGCAGAGGTAGGTCTGCATTCACTCCCACCTGGGTGTGGAGATGCCAGCATGATGATTTGTCCTCTGAAATGGAACCAAACCCTCTGATAAACACTCGAGTTATGGGGAAGGACTTCCCCGGCCAGTCAGAAGTTTTAGAGAAGCTTAACTCAGACGAATCTATTGGCCAAGAAAGGCAAACTTCCCTAACAAATTTCTCTCCTGAACTTTTCTGACAATTTAGAAGAGACACTGGTCTCTGAGGTCATGATTGAGCAAGCAGAGCAGGAGAGCAAAATCTTCCAGTGGTTGTTTCCCAAAAACTACTGTGGAACCATTCCCACGCCCAAGACATACCGTTCCATCTGCTCTCATGGTTTTTTCTAAGGGCGGTTTCTTTCTTTCTTCTCTAATTATTTTTTCACAAATCAAATGAAGTCATTATGCAGTCACAGAGCATTAATCACCTTATGTAACTTCATAGTAGTGACACACGAAAATATAATAAGTAATAAAAAAAATAAGGGATGATGATGCACATGTGGAAGGAACTGCGAGGCAAAGAAATTGCTCTGGATGTGTCACCACTTTCTCAGGTGTATTACAGAAGTATAAGGAAAGTCATGTCACCCTGAGGTGCTCTAAAACACCTGAGATGCAATCCACCCAAAATCCAGCAGAAAAGCCATTTATGTATTGTTGGAATTAATTACTTTGTAGGTATAGATTTGGGAGATAACTGAAGCACTGAAGACTAGAAAATATATTAAAAACAGAGATGGGCAGCTAAGCACAAGTTTCATGCCAACATGAAGCCAACGTGAAGCCAACAGGACTTTTCCTGTGCCTTCACTGGGACATGAGAACAGCCACAAGGGCTCAGAGGAAGGCACATCCCAGCACCTTGTCTCCAGCAGTGGCCTCAGCAGGAGCCTGGAGTGGAGTGGGAACAAGGCATGCATCCCTGGTACTTACACACTCTCCTGCTCTCAGACTGTGTTTGATTCAAGAGCCTGCCTGAGTCTAATGCAATTTGTCTGTTTTAGTGCCCTCAGTAAATCTCTTTCAAGTGCTTGTCCAGTCTCTCCTTTCCAAATCCACATCATCTGCTGGCAAGGAGATCATAGGTTGAGGAGCAGATTACAAGATTCTGTATCTTGCATCCCTTTGGGAAAACATAAAAACACTTCTGGAGAGCCACGGTGGTCAGTTGCCTGGAGACTTTCTTTGGGAATTCCTGAATGAAAGACTCGTTTGAACTGTTTTGGTAAAACGCTTCTTAGATAATAGGAAATATTGCAAAAAGCCACATAAGGTTTCTATCGCTCATTTAACTTCAGCATTGACGTATCACTAAATATGTTTCTTTAGGTTTTACCCTTGTCTCATGTGAGAAATGTCAGTGAATACCAGGCATGGCAGTAGCTCACAAAATGTTAGCAGCGTTATAATAAAACTCAGATTACCAGCTGGTCTAGAGTTACATGTTTTTAATGACCTCCATCCTGTCCCTTTTGGAATTGCCTGGCATCTGTATACACAGACTCCACATTTTCACANTTACACAAAACCCCCATTTTTACAAAGATTAAAAAAAAAAAAAAAAAAAAAAGAAAGAAAAAGCATTGTTTGAGTTCTGTAATCTGAATTCCTTGGGGGCTTTTAGTGTAGCCTAACAGTGTTATGTGTTGTCCCTGTAGTGAGGGACTCATCATGAAGTTCAGATTTGGAGCTAAACTTCCACCAGTCTATGATTGTTATGGTCCCTTCCATTTTGTGTAGGTCCTTCCCCAGAGATGGACAGGATTCCAACAGGCCACTCTTGACATGGCTGAGGATGCATGACTGAGTAGCCCTGTGACTCCCAAGCACCAAAAGCTCCTTTAGCTCCTTAGGCAAAGTTAAGAAATGCAAACAATTGTGTTGGTGCCTCAGAGTGGTGACAGGAAATAAGATTGTTGAGTTGGTGGTCTGTGAAAAAGGAATAAAGTTCAATTTGGTCCAGAAGCTAGAGAAATACACACATAAAACATTTTAAGTGCTGATAGAAAACAGATCTACCTCTGTACGTATTTTTATATATGGGAAGTGAACCATGGACTTTTCTTACGTGGTTATACTTGCCTGTCTTGCTTCTCATTTGAGGGGCACTCCACAATGACTAAAGGAGCACAATTGTGATTTATTGAGACAAGAGTGTCCTGTCAATTAACAGCCTAATTATTGTCTCGAGATTGTATCAGAAACCTCCCACACATTCAAATGAATACTGGAATATGAAATTCCTGCTGTAGCTGTACACTTGTAACACTCCCCTCTGAGTGCTATCAGCAGCCCTTGCCTTGCTGTGCTATTCAGTGCCTTGATGAGAGCAGAACACAAGCCCTGGTGAGTGCTGAGCTTCCTGTCCCTCTGCTCCTTCTGGAGTTCCTGTGGAATAATTCCTAATGCCAAAGAGAGACTGGAACACCAGGAACCACAGGCACCAGGAACAGCACAAGGTGTTGCCAGCTATGGGAAAGAAAGAAAATAAAGAAGGAAGGAAGGAAGGAAGGAAGGAAGGAAGGAAGGAAGGAAGGAAGGA
>VYZT01059535.1:0-21527 GCA_013400735.1 Pomatostomus ruficeps | reverse complement strand
AAAAAGAAAAAGAAAAAGAAAAAGAAAAAGAAAAAGAAAAAGAAAAAGAAAAAGAAAAAGAAAAAGAAAAAGAGACTGCTTTCAAATCCCTGCAGACAGGTTAATGCTGTTGCTAGGAAAAGATTTGCCCTTTTACAGATCTGAAGGGAGGTAATGTTGACAGTAAGGAGTAGAGGCCCAGCAAGGTTTTAAGTTTTTGTGTGACTTTTATTGCGGAGAAAGAAAGGGCATTGACAACAACAGCTGCCTGTAGCACAGCTTCCCCTCCTTTTTTTTTACACTTGACTTCTAATATGGATTCCAGGCATGATTCAGCAAACAGAAGGAAGAAGATTTTTACAGACATGGACTGGCAGCATGAGAAAAACATAATGCAAAAAAACCAACCCTGGAATAACATAATGGGCTTTCTTTGATACATCTGAAATTTGGATCTTAACCATTTTGCATCAGCCTTAATTTGTAAGAGTTTTGTGGATCTCTTGCTTTAACTGTAGTCATGGGCTGGGAATTCAGGCTTGGTCTGATGGGGCTCCCTGCTCTGGTTCAGAGAAGGTCCCAGCTCACCTCGAGCTTCAAAATGAAAAACATAAAACCACTAAATTGCATTATCTGGAGATTCATTTTATTCTTATTTAAGGACACAGCAAACAGACAGGGAATGATTTTGTGATCCAGAAATGCCTGAAATGCTGCTGACAGCTGTGGTAGTTCATCCCTCCTTCTTAAGTAAGCACTCCCTTTCCAAATCTGGGACAACATTTTTCAGCTTGAGGAACAGATTTTTAAAGACAACAGTAAACCTCAGGGGCTCTTCCAGCCTATCCTCAAGCCCCAAGAGAAGAGCAACTGTTTCTAAACCGTATCTGTTGGACTGAAGCAGGTACATACACAAGCTGGTCACCTGAAGCAGGCAGCTATGAGGAATAAGGTTTGGCTGCATATTAAGTTGAAATCACACTGGGCACACACAAGTACAGGAAAAGAAGAGAAAAAAGACTTCAGAGACAGGCAGAAACTTGATCAGTGTGGGAGTGATTGATTTTTTTCTGATGGCTGTGAGAGTTGGTGGTTATTGTATTTTAGCATATGATTAGAACAGCTTACGTTTGGGTATTGTTGAAATCTAATGGACAGTGGATAATCTTCAGCAATTTAAGTGCGAATTGAAATGACGAATGTCTCCTTTTGTTGAAATGGTGGCACAGTCAGGTGAGGTCCCTGGTGGCTGAAAAGGGGAAACTTTGCACCCATTTTTGAAAAGGGAAGAAAGGAGGACCCTGGGAGCTGCCGGCCTGTGGGCCTCACCTCCATGTCTGGGACACTCATGGAACGGATCCTCCCAGGAGCTCTCCTGAGGCACGTGGACCACAGAGAGGTGATTCAGGACAGCCAGCGTGGCAGGTCCTGCCTAATCAGCCTGGTGGCCTTCTGTGGTGGAGTGACCACATCACTGGGCAAGGGAAAAACTACAAATGTCACCTATCTGGACTTTTGTGAGGCCTCTGACATGATCCCCCAAAATCCTTCTTGCCAAATTGGAGAGAGCTGGATTTGGAGAAGAGAAGGCTCTTGGGACACCTTACTGCAGCCCTTCAGGGCTTATAAGAAAGAAAGGAAAAAAGTTTTAAGCCAGGCTTGTTGGGATAGGACAAGGGGTAATGGTTTAAACCAAAAAAGGCTGGATGTAGCTAGCCAGCAGGAAGAAGTTTTTCACAATGAGGATGGTGAAACACTGGCACAGATGGCCCAGAGAGGTGATAGTGGCCCCATCCCTGGGAACATTCAAGGGCAGGTTGGATGGGGCTCTGAGCAGCCTGGTGTAGTTGAAGGTGTTCCTGCCCATGGCAAGGGGGTTGGACTAGATGACCTTAAGTGTCCCTTCCTACCCAAACCATTCTTTGATTCCATGTCCCTGGCAGAAATAATTCATGCAGCTGATAAGAGCAATACTGTATTGACAGCAGCGTTAGGAGGAAGCCTGTGAATTATGGATGGCAGCACAGGCTGTCATAAAGCTCTTTGCAACTTCACATCCCCAGAAGCTTGTACCGATAGTGTCCATACCTCCTCCTCCTTCTCTTCAGTAATTGAACAGTGTTCTTTTATTTAAAAAAAAAATCTATTTAAACTGACAAGGTCAGTCCCAATATTTTTTATTACCACATGTGTTCCTCCAATGGTTTGGGAAATTTCGAAGCCCCACACTTTGCTGGTGCTGGGACTGGCAAAGAAACAGTGGAGGACTGCCTGGTGGGGACTGCAGAGTGCTGGTGTGTGTACAGAGCTGTGAATTTGTGGAAATGTAGCTACCATTTCCACACTAAAGTTTTAATAATGCTTTCATCTTCTCTTAAGATTATCAGAAACGGAGACTCATCCCTCGCGATCCCGCGTTAATTGTGGCTGTTTATGATAATAACTTTCTTGATTATTTTGGATGATTTGAGTTCTGAGACTTTTCTCATACATATGAGTGCATCTGCGTGTTTTCAGATATGAAAATTGCTCTGGTGTATTCCTGTTAAATTGCATGGTAATAACTATAACAATATCTCCCATAAATTATGACTGTGGAGACTTACCTACTTGTCCTTGCCTCAGCTAATTATATTTCACCCCCATTCACTTTTTTCATGCTGTCACTTCAGATGTATATTTTTTTGGTTCTCCAGCTCTTCAGTGGCTCTGGTGCATTCCCTGACAGCAGGGTGGGTTACAGTTACAGTGGGGAGACTTGCTGGACTAAATGAACTGAAATGAAAGATATTTTAGTCTCTTGACGTACACTCATCCAGTACCTGTATGGAGAGTGCTCGTGTTTTCAGTGAACGAGTGTTTCTGACACATGATTCAAATGCCCAAAATTAAGCACTTCTGAGGACTGATTCGGTGCAGAGGCAGTCCAGACAGGTCAGACACTTCACCACCTCTTTTTTCAGGGCTGGGCTACTGGTGTGAAGCCCAGCAGGAGGGCCAAGCTCTCTGGATTACGCATAGGGAGGAATGGGCTGCCCTGACATCTCACTCCTCTTGAGGCATTAAACAGCTGGGACTCTGAAGCATGGGATTGTGCTTCAACCTCTGCCCATTGTTCAGAGCTCAGCTGTCCAGACCTGCACTTCCTACATGCATTGTCTTTATGCTTTATGTTAAAGACCTTGACATGAGAGCACTTGCCCCAGAAGTGACTGACAGGTATTCAAACCCCTCCTCAGCCTAAAAAGATCCAAACTGTTACCCCCCAGGAGAAAAACTGAACCCAGGGAGCACTCAACCGACAGCCAGCCTTCCAGCGTAAATTTCCATTTATTTTTAAAAGCAGATTACCCTTGAAAGGACCACTCTCCTAGAAGACTTTTGGGTCCGGGATCCGTTTAGGGTGGGTGGATGTCTTTGGAGAGCAGCCTTGCCTGGTGGAGCAGCATTTTGTTGGAAGGGCAGGTGTAGCTGCACATCTCCTGGGGCTCCAGAGATGCTGAGGACACCGTGTCCCCCAGACCCAAGCCTCCTGGCCTGCAGGGTCCCAGAGGAGCAGCGCTGTTTTTCAGGGACCCCTTTATTTAAGAGCGATGTTTCCAATGAGGATTTGAACACTCGAGGAAGTGCTACAGCACCACTGTGGCATAAGTTACGTAGCAAGGGAGGGAAGGTGTGTCCCCTCACTGTGAATGCCTCAGCTCACCATCCACACTTCTGCCATTTGCATTTTTTTCCTTTCTACAGCATTTATAGCTCTCTAAAACACCCCGTTTTCCCTTCCATGTCATCCTTGCAAAAAAAACCAATTAAAATATTAAAACTTCTCAACACAAGGATGGGGGGTTTTTTTGTTGAAACACTTCTCTGCCTGATAAACAATGAGGTGTTTCAGTTAGATTTAAACACACAATTTCCAAAAAATTTACAAGTTATTCTGGTGACATTGTTACTATATTAGCCTTTCTGTTCTCTCTCTCTCTGGCTTCTTATACTGTCAGATACTATCAGAGTACCTCAGCATCTCACGCATAAAACCAATAGCAAAAGTAAAATCTCTACAGGGGTTCATACTCTCTGGCAATGCTCCCTTCTCACTGGTAAGAAAATTTTTCTTGAGTCAGGATTTTTCTCTCGATTTCCAAGAGCGAAGAGGAAAATGTTTAACAAGAAATATGGCATTTGTACCTTGTGAGCTGCACCCACCATAAAAGGGCCCTTAGAGGTACCAGCAGCCCCTCCTGAAGGCTGCCCAGCGAGGTGGGCATCCATGCGCCCACCCAGCGCCGCTGCCGGAGGTGACATGGGCTGGAAACCAGGACACGGCTGACCACAGGCTCTGGCCCAGCACAGGTGGGATCACCGCCTGCAGCCAGGCTGGGTGGCATTTGCAGGGTCCCCGGCAGCCCCAGAACTGCTGTCCCCAAAGGGGTCAGCACAACCTCCTGTGTGAATCTCATCTGCCTTCCACACCTTCCCTGGAAAGCTACACTTCTGTTAAATTCAGCACTTTTATTCCTTCCTTAAGCCCTCTCTCGCATCTGTCTGTCGAAGCACTTCACAGGTTGATTTGCCTCCTCCACACCTTTTCACCACATTTCTCTCCCTCGGGAGCCTCTTTTTCAGGATAAATAAACGCTATTTAGTTTCTCCTCATGTGGAAGCTCTTCCAGGGGGTAGAGCATTCTCATGTCTCTTGTCTAAAACTTATCACTCTCCCTCTTTTTTTACAGTGGGAGATCAGGAGGGCACCGAATTACCTCAGGTATGGACACACCGAGGGTTTGAGCAATGGCATAATGATTCTGCTGTTTCTGCTATCTTTGTTTTCATCTTTCTGTGCACTGGGACACTGATGGAACCCCTCTTAATAATGTCGCCAGTGTCATTGTAGAGTTTTCTTTTGTATTGTCATTTGTGTTGCATTTTGGAAAGGAAGAAGTATTTTTAGTAACATGTGAAGCATAAAAGCAGGTGCTGCATCTTTCAGTTTCACAATTTAACCCAAATGGCTTTCTGTGTCATTAGCTTCATGCAGCCCCGCTGAAAAGAACTATAAACTAAAATCCAGGCTAGTTCTTTTCCACATAAGATTTCCAGCAGCAGCATATGTGTGGCTGGGGCTGATCCAAGGCATGAGGAACTGCATTGGATGGGATCGTGCCCGAGTTCCCCCATGGTGCTGCGCTCATGAGAGCTGCCCAAGGGCTCCTGGTTATCCCTCACCACTGCAAATCCAACATTGGTGGGCAGACCCACACGTTCAGTGGGGTCCAGGCTAAGGGAATTTGGTGCCAGAGTAATTCAATTCCCACCCCTCGCACCCCAAGATAGATTTTCCTCCAAGAGGCCTGCGCAGAGCTCACACTCAGGTTGCTGGTGGTGATGGCCTCTGCCAAGATGTGCGCTGACTCCAGCACCCGTCCCATGTGCAGCTGCTCTTAACCCAGCCCTCCCTCGTGCTGCCCACCCTGTGTCAGCCCACATGAAATAAAATAAAATTAAGTCATAGATGCAATTTCCAGCGGTGACATTGATAGGGATTAACCCAAATTTGGGGAATCGAAGCCAAGAGGCAACTGATGCTTCAGAAACTGCAGGCTATCCACACCTGGAAAACAAGTGTTACCATGGATTTCCCTCGGTTCTGCTGGGGGCAACAACCTCCTCTGGCTAGGGAAGCAGCTACTGCTCCTTTTATTGCTGGTCCTGGAGCAAACATATTTCAGCCAGATTAGCAGATCTGAGACATCAGTTTGTGCTGCTGATTGGCAGCTTTTGCTTCTGCAGTAAGTGCAGGACATTTCCGAGGCTGCTTTGCAAGCAGTCACCTCTGAGTGCTCAGCAGAACAGCCCAGAGTCTCACACGCGACTCTCTCAACTGTGTCAGCGCCGCTGCGAGCCTGAGAAACTGTCCTCACAAAACCCACGTGCTATCCCAGCCCACAGCCCATTCCCCAGTTCATTCCATGCTGCAGGACCAGTGGCCTGGCCTGTGTGGTGTTCCAGGAAAGGTGTGGGCAGGACTGAAGCATTGTGAGCTGCTCTTTGTCTTTGCCATAGCCATGGTGAAACGCACATGGTGATCAATTCAGTGATCTGTTTCCTTGCTTTTCCACAACTTCCACCAGCAAAGTGCAGCCTGTTGTGATGCTACAAGGATTGAACTTGGGATCATTCACAATAGCAATGCTCATTCACTATTATTCTGCTGAAGCAATGTAAAAAGACAAGGCTTAATTTGTGAAATGGGCCATCTGTTCCCATGCAAACTGCATAATGGAATGCACAACTATTTCAATTAATACAGTAAACCATCTTCAAGCAATACGGCTGATTTTGTACAAATTTTTGACTGCGGAAGATACCGTCATCCTTTGCTCTAATTGTTCTTGATTTTACTTTCTTATCCTTTTATTTAAAGGAAAGGAAGGACAACTTGTCTCACTGAGAGAAAAGTTTGCTCATAGATGGATCGGGAATAATTAGACCAAATGGTACTGCAAACTCCAGCAGACAAGATATCTCCATCACAGAGAGTAATGTTGTCATTGCTTTGACCATCCTCCCATCAATCCATCCATCAACAAATTAAAGTTGGCTAAAGAGCCACTTATCCTGAGTGCTTTTTACCCTGATTGCTGTCAATCCAGGTAAATAAACATTTTCCCTAGGCAGAGTTTACATATTTAACCATGTTTCAGGAGACAGTCCCCTTGCTACTCACACATCCAGCAAACCAGACATGTTTATTGCTGTGTTTTCCTGACTCTCCTCACCCACATATTGCAACTTCATTGAATAAGCCCTGCTCCCCCTGCCTCCCTTTGGTTTGTCTTTGAAGATGGAATGACTAAGATAAAGTTCAATAAAACTTGCTGACTGAAAAATGCCCAGAAATGAATTTTATTCCCTTTTATACCCTTGGAAAAGCCTGGTATCCCGTGCAGGATGCACAGCAGAAGTGAAACAAGGGTATGAAAGAAAGAAAATCTAAAAAGCAGAGCTTTATCAGTCAGGCTGCTTTGAGGAATATGGCTGTGCTACTGCATCTGACTTCCATCATTTAAACCACGACACCACAGATTACTTTAGGGCTTCGTGATGCACATAAACATGATATAAGAAGCATTTTATTTGCTGTCTAATAAATATGTATGTGACAGTGAATGCACTGTTAAAGATATTACTTTCTTCTTATTATTTATTTTTCACTTAATTGATGCATGGTGTGGTTCACACTCTGCCTGCTGCCTATCAGGCAGAGGCAAAGGAGTAGTGCTCTCAGTTACTGGTGTTAATGTGTGCCTGGTGCTCCTCAAGGGACACTCAGGGACACGCATGGTCACAGAAGGGTGGCATTTGACCCAGGTCAACCTGCTGAGCACCACTGGCAGGGGCTGCCCCCAGAGGAAGCTGCTGTGACTGAGAACAGACACGCTGCTGAGGGCAAAGCTGCGGGGCTGCTAGGGAAGTGTGAGGGGAGCAGGAAAGTTTAAGAAAGATAAGAACAGCTCTTGCGACAAGTTAGAGTCACAAACAGCTCTCTGCCACTGATCCCTGCCCGAAGCCAAAGCCCTCCAAACAGCATCTCCACTCTTTACCTCCAACATAGAACACCCCAGTGGTCACAGGCTTCTCTGTTTGATCAGGTAGAGCAGAAGCAGGGGAAGGTCTGACTGTCCACACACGGAATTTCCCAAGTGCAGAAACATCTCCTGAGACCGCGACTCTGAAACAGCCGCTCTGGAGCCTGATGCAGCCCTGCTCCCCGGATTGCTCCCCTGCCCCACACGTGCTCTCTCTCTGTGGGATGGCCTCTCTCTGCTGCACAGGCCGTGCACCCCTGACAGCTTGTCAGAGGCTGGCCATGGCACAGCTGTGCTCTGAAAGTCATCATGGCCGATGCTTTGGGAGAAAAGGACTCAACGAGGACACCTTCCCCATGGACAGCAACAGAGCAGACATGGTAAGGAAGTAACCCCAACCTTTCCTTACACCCATCTGTCTCCCTGCTGCCTGTTCTCAGAAGCCCAAGGCAGGAGTTTGCTGTAACATGATGAAAAAAGATGCCACTTTTTCACCCTTTTAATAGACATTAAGCAATAAGTGCCTTCCTTTCCTCTGCTGAAACAACTCAATTCTTCTCTCTAGACAAAAAACGGGCAGCCAGATGATGGATTTATACTCCTAATAATTTAATCAAACCCTACCTCAGATTTCGTTCCTCAAACTGGTGTGAATCTGTTCCTGCTGAGTTCAGCAGCTGAACCTCAAGGTTCCCTACCACCCCAGGAGCATCCATGCCTGCCCTGCCCGATGCCCCTGCTCGTGAGAGGTCCTTGCACCACGTCCCCACAAGGCTGTGCACCTGTAACATGGCATTTTTCCTATAAACCTGTCGAACCTGCAGAGGCAAAGCAGCTGTTTACAGACTGGGTATTTGTCGATGTCACACTGTGTGGACACAAACACACGTAGCCGACCAGGCTGAGGAGTTAAAAAGGAGAGCCAAAAGAGAGAGCCAAAGGAGGGTCTAAAAAGAGCGAGGGCAGAACCCTCTGACCTTTATTTATATGTTCTTAGAAATCACCGTGGATTGGAGGTAGAAATTACTACCTCTCAATCACCCTGGTCAAAGGAAAAATCCATTACGTGTCTCCGCCTAGGAGAATGGAATGAAAACAACAAGGACAGTTAGCAAAAACATGGCCATGTTTACAACAGCATGCTTGAGAAAGTATTACAGCAAAGAGAAACACTGAAAAACTGCAAAACTCAAAACAACAGGGAGTGGGTGGGGGTGCACGGAGCTGAAGGAGTTTGGTTTCCCCCTCTCCAACACTCCCACTGTAGCCAACCCTCCTGGGGATGTTCTCTGGCATCTGCTACCCTCACCCTGGAGCAGAGCTGGTGCCTCGCTTTGTCCAGAGGAAAACACTTCCCACCCCGAGGATCCTGGCAAGGTACTCGAGGTGCCTCATGGCATTCCCTGCGTTTCAGCCGCGCTGCAGTGCCGTGGTGCTCGGCTCACGCCGCCCGCCCGCTCGTTAAATCCCAGCCACGTCTTCAGCACTCATATTCCAGTCAAGCTCTCCCAATGCAAGTGTGGATGGCTCCTTGCCTGTCGCTGAAGGGACCTTCACAGGAGCCAAAGGTGGGTAAGATGGCTGATGCGACGAGGCACGAGTGGCCTCCATCTTTTAGCGCTTGATTTCCTCTTCTTAACTCTGCATAAACACCACTTCTTTGCATTTATTTATACTCAAGTTTAAGTGCCTGTGCAAATTATAGCACAGACAGCCAGAACAGAAATGAGGCATTTAAATGGTAAATAAACACTGCCTGTGCATAGTGGTGCTTTTATAAATAACATCCCCTTTTAAGCTTTATTCTCTTCCATAGAGGAACGTCACTCTTCAGAACATCTGAACCCACAAACATCACACATCAGTCTCTTTATATGCTTATTTAAAGAGCATATCAAACTATTTCTGCAAGCAAAAGGACTAAATTATCCATGAATTCCAGATAACCATCCTTAACCCAGAAAATGTCAACAGTTTTCTGTAATAATCGTCCCAAACATGGCAGCTGTCATGGTTGGAATGCTCCCCTTAGGAGTGGGAAAGCCATACATTTCTGGGAACAGACTCACTGCTGAACATGTTCTGATTTATTAGCACAATATATTGTGGTTATAAATTTGGTCCTGTAGCAATTCCTGGATAGCTTTTGCTGTTGCCCACTAAAATGCAAAGTAATAGACAACCTCACAGCTTGCTTTATTCTTTAACTCCTGGCCTTCTTTACATGATTTAAAGCCACCTTCCTGATGGTTTTTATTTATTTTACAGTACAGACCTATGAGCATCTACCAAATTCTACTTGTTTCGCTTGTAATAATTACTGCCCAAAACTGCCCAACAAGCAGACATCCAGGTTCGTACCTGGAAGGTTTTAGTGAGCGTGCAGGTGGTTCATGAACACAGTCTCAGCTGTTGAGTTGAGTGCTTTTTCAAACAACAAATGTCCATGGTTAAATTCTGACCAACAGGAAGCACTGACCATAGAGAAATGTGTTTCTGAGCCCCAGATTTTGGGAAAGGCAATAACGCCGTACAATCTAGAGTGCTACATTTGCTCTGAACTGTCTGCAGACCCTTCACGTCAGGTAGCAAGGAAGGGGGTGTTTTTGTGGTGCACGTGCAAGTGGGACTCAAAAAACAGTCAAAATTTTCTAACCACTGTCCAGAGGCTCCCAACTGCTAGCCAGTCATATAGCACAGTCATTCCTAGCCTTTGCTTTCAAGGAGTGAGGGGAAAGTGGAAACAGAGTGCAGTGTTTGGTGTTTCCCAAGCTCCCAAAATGCACAGCCTGCTCAGGACCAGCTTTGATCTCCTGCCCACCCCATACTCCATGTTTAGTAAAAACATGTGAGGTAACTTCCCCATGGGAAGACGATGCAGGTGTTGTAACAGAATTAAATAAATAGGCAGAAACAAATCTGTCCAAATTGCTCCCAAAGTTAGTAAGACACCGGGGAGCCACTTTGCTTTCCAGCCAGCAGGTCCCCGTGGTGAGGCAGTGCTGGTGAGTGTGTCTGTGTTGTGGCAGAGCAGTTTCTGGCTCCAGGGCAGACCCAGCCACCTGTGTCCCACATTAGTGTCCACTCTTCTCAGCAGCCCAGGCCACGGCCATCACTGAGACTCCCGCACCCACCTATAAGCAAGATTAATTAAAAAATGGACATAGAGACAAAGCCCTGCTGGCCCTGCTGAGTGACGTTCCCAAGCAGGCCCCAGATGTGTTTGCAAAGGGCCACGTGCAAGCTGGTGATGCTCAGTCCCACAGTGCCTGTCCCGTGGCTCCAGAGCAGCTGTCACTGGCCAAAACTGCCCCCTTGCCAAGCACTGGCTTTATCTGCAGTTCTAAGGAGCATGGTGGAAATGCCAGTTGCAAGCTCTTTTCAGCATGACTGTTTGGTCCGTTTTTGTCTCATAATCAGGATATGGTGGTGGAATTTATCGTAGGGGCAGTTTTGCCATCATGCTGTAAGATGCAGAACTGAGAAAAAATTGAATACTGTGAGAAAAGGGCTGAGGCAAAACACATGAGCGTTATACGGGCTCCTCTTAATGTGGTCTCTCAGAGTGGATAATAATATAAACATTCATCCATTAGAAAAAAACTACCCTTTACTGCCCCCCATTAAATACATTGGCAGTCCTATTAAAATACAAGTCAGATTTGTGTTTAATGATCTTGAAAGGAAAGTAATTGCTTGAGTATTACCATTCAAATGTTCTTACAGCAGCATATAATATTTACAGTCTAAGTGCCACTTCTGAGTGCTGCGTGGCACTGAAGATTGCCCAGCCTCTTCAGAGAGCCCGAGTGGCTGAGAGCCAGGGTACAAAGACTACACGCTCCGTGAGCACCAGAGAAACTGTGAGAAACAACCGAGCAATGGGCTGCATAATTTTTCAATTTTAATAACCTCTTGAAAGGAAAAAAAAAGAAAATCTTACAAAACCACTCTAGCCCTGTGAAGGCAGAGCTTGAACAGCACAAATGCTTGCTCAGGTGAGGAGTTCTGCTGTTACTCAAAGGACCAAGCTCCTCATTCTGTAAGCACCATGTGCCAGCAGCAGGACAAAGCCATGCTGAGATCTGTTATACTCTGCTCTATATTTTTGACCCCTGACAGTGTCTTAGTCAACATCACAGATTATTGTATTTGTATTGTATTCAACTTTTAAATATGTTTTTGTGGGAATATCCCCCAACTGAAGTTCCTTGTGATGAAACAAGAGGAAAATGTGAAAGTAAAGAGGAAGCAAAAATATTTTTATTAAGTTTAATTTTACAAGTCTATCAAGAGCAAACCAGGAGAGTATTTCATAAAGCAAGAGTGCTACAAAGAAAACAGAACTTTCTCCATGGGAAAAAGCGAGGTCCAAGTCATTTTCTCCTTCTCTCACCTGTCTTGCCCATCAAGGTCTTGGTCCCTCAGGCTTCAAGAGGGGTGGTGAAGGACTGGGCTCGGTGTCTGTGTCTCACCAGTGACTCACAGCAGCAGCCCCTGGAGGGCAGAGCTGCTCGGCAAGGTCTGCCCCTTGCTCTGGGCGGGTACAGGATCAGCTGGGGAGGCCACAGTCACCACAGAGACCCCTGCACCCACCTATAAGCAAGATTAATTAAAAACCACTAACGAACTCAAAACGTCTAGGGCATTGCCTTTTGTGGGACACGCTGGTTCTGAGGATGACAATCCTGCCATGGTGAATTAGCTTTTACAGCCCCGGGTGCCACTGTCAGATGCCATCCCATGCAGGGAGCACAGCAAGGATGTGATGTGAAGGGAGTAGGATGAGAGGCACTAAAGCACCAGCAAGCACTGATCAAACTGGTGCCATGGGCCAGGTATTAATGCTAGAGTTTGGGGAGGGTGGCTATAATCCCTTTATTGGGTGCAATGGCCAACGTTTCTGTAAAGGAGCAGGTCATACAGTTCATCTCCAGCAGCTGCCTGACAAACTCTCCCTCTCTCAGGAGATGTTATTCCCTCAGAGCGTGGGCTTGGACAGAACCTTTTCTCCATCCCAGATACTCACGGAGTGTTGGCTGAAACAGTCCTGACACAGTGATTCCCTTTCACACTGAGAGTTTTTTAGATCATTCTCACCACAAAAGAGGCCTGTAAAGCAGGTACAAAGGTAGTTCACGTTCCTGCTGAATGCCTGGGTGATGCCAGGGGCCTTAGCAGAAGTGGGAATGATACCTGAAATCTCTGCGGGTGCTGTGAAATTCCTGTACACCTCTTTATGAGGGAAGAGGAAGGCAGAGAACCAGGAAAAGGGGAAACATTTGGAGTTTATGCAAAATCTAATAGCAAAGAAGAGTGGATACACCCTTCAGGTGACCAGGGGTACGCAGCTCTCTTTGAAGGCATGGCCATCACTGCAGATGTGTGTATGGATCCAGACTTTGTGCATGCCCACAGCAATCTAGCTGTGTGCCTCGCAGAAACAGCTCAGCAAGCCGGTTGGCAGACCTCAGAACTGAAAGCCAGCCCCACTGGAGATGAGGATATCTTTGGATCAGGATGCTCAAGGAGTGCAAAACACTAGTAGTGTTTTCTCTGGATCCTCCCGAGCCCTTCACCAGTGAACTGAAAAATATGACTGTGCTGAGTGATCCGGGATTTAGCTGAGCTCTTCATTATAGTTTTCTGATTCCCTCATTAGCGAGCTTTAAATTTCAAGCTGGAACAGATCAGGTACAATCAACAAACCCAGAAAAAAATGCACTGCTGCAATTTTGACATGACTTGCCTCAGCTTCGGGCCAGCTACACAATACATCTGGATGGCACAACACTCTTGAGAACCTGAACAAAGCTCTTGGGCTATTCTTGCAGCTGGGACTGGGTGTTATTCAGGGTTGATGACCAACTGGTGGTGCTAATGCTTCATTGGATGGGAGGTGAGGAAGGGTTCATCACCTCTCACTAAATATGTACATTCATTATACAAACCCTCTGCAAATTACAAAGCAGCTCCCACCAGCCTTGCAATTAAAGGTTTCAGCTTGAGTCCCAAAATACACTTGTAGAAAATAGTTACACGTGTATTCCCAGATTCCATATGGCAGCACTTGGATCATGAGATCTTCAAGGAGCAGTCTCTTGCTTAGGACACTCAACAGTCCTTAGTCCCTTAGTCCCTATAATACACTTCTGTGTCGTTTTTGTGTCTGTAAAATGTTTATTGCCTGGGAGGGGGATTAGAAACTAACTTGTTTGCACAGAACAATGAAACAATAAAGCATCAAGTGAGACAAGCCTGGGTTTGAGGGAGAGCTGGCCACAGTGAGAGCCAACGAGCCTGGCAGATGAAGCACAGCCCAAGTCTTGGTGGGTGTAGAAGGCTCTGGAGCCAAGTGTCACTCCGTGTTGCAGGCAGCCCAGTCATTGACTGCAACAGAAATAGACTCCAAGAGCTGCAGGAGTGTGAAAATAAAAAGAGAATCCTGTTACTTTCATTTATTCAAGGAAGTGATACTCCTTCTAAAAGAGGCAAGGTGCCCTCATTCATATTTGGTGGAGGCTATTTGCGCTCTCAGAGGTTTGAATTTAGTGGCATTTTACAGCTCTGTCCCCTGGGTGTTGCGCTGAAAGTCACCTGCTACAGGCAGGGGGTACGAAGGATTGTCCTGAAAGGAGAAGGGGGGAACTGAGTCATCTTCTTTTGCAGCAGGCAGACTGCGAGAGGAAAACCCCTTTTCACACCAGCTCTGACCTGTGAGGATGCCTTCCCGGAGAGAGAGAACACGAGTTTCTCAGAGTAACAGTGAGAGGCAGAAGAGGGGAGCTGCAGTGCAATGCGGTGACAGACGACTCGTGATACACCAGGTGATCACCCCACTGTGTTTGCTCTCTCCCTGAAATCACCTTCCTCTGACAGCTCTTGAATCTGGGGAGCAGTGAGGCACCCCTGGGACTGGCAGAGGGGCAGGCAAACGGATGCCCATCCTGGGCACTCCCAGCACCCCGCTCCCATCGCACCCACAGTATTTGGTGTGGGGTCTGGAGGATATTCACACCTGGCACTTACAGTGAAATAGCTAGGAATTACCGTGACTGGTAAGGAGCTGGCCCTTTTTCCCATTTCCTCCAGTAATCACAGTTTTAATACTGTGAATCAGCCTACTGGGATACTTTGGCCATTCATGTCCAACACCTCCCTGATGAGCACTGTCTCGTCTTCCGGTAGTGGTTAATTTGATGACCACTTTTTTGGAGTTCAGGGGAGTACCAGTGTACTCTCATAAAATATAGACATATAGATTCTTCGTCTCCTCTTGTGTAAAATGGCTGCAGGTACTGTGCAGGTTCCTCTAAGGCCAGGCTCAGGCAGGTCTCAGTGCAGTGGCCCAGGGGATGCTGTTCCTCCAGCAAAGGCAGCTGAAGTGAAGAGGGCCCTGAACTTCACCTGCTGCTGCTCTCTGGGTATCAAATTAAGCTGTCAGTGGCAATTGTGAGCCTTCCTTCTGTCTGTCCTTCTGAAGGGAGCCTGGTGACATGCAACATTCATCAGTCCTGGTTTCCCTTTTTTTTTTCCCCTCCATTCCAAGCAACCTGTTTTTTCTACTCCCAGTCCTTTACTAGTGGTTCTTCTTTTTTTTAAATTCTTCTCTATGGACAGTGCCCCTTCTCTTGTTTCCCTATGCATCCTTCTCTCTGAAGGAGCAGCCCTGACAGTGGCTCTCCACTTGGGATTATCACCCAGGAAGGCTTGAGCTGCAATGTTTCTTCCTTTCTGGCTCATCCTTCTTGTTCCTCATACCCAGACATATTAATATTCCAGCTCTGATTGTAATTTATCTTTCATTGGAGGACATTTGCTTCCTGTCTCATTCAGAAAAAAAAGTTTAATGGGTGCCAGATTTTTTCAAAATGAAGGCTTCCTCTCTATTTTTGTTGCAGGCACTTAAAATCTTGGCCACTTTGGATTGCAGAACATGCAGCCCCCCGAGGCAGACGCATGTTGGGTGTGCAGGTCAGATAATTGCACACACAAGTGTCCAGTTAAATGCGTGGCTGGTGATACGCATTCCTAAATCCAGGAATGCTGGGTGCCATCACGTCAGACTGGGACTGTGGCTCAGGAATGGTGTGATGGGAGTGATAGGGACACAGGGCAGAGAGAACAGGGTGTGCTGGCGAACGTGGCTGCGTTTCTGCATGCAGTCCTCATCTTCTGACATTTGAAAATGTGTTCCTTAATCTCTGCGGTGCAGGATTTGCTGTCAAGAAACATTGTCTGGGATGAGCTGTTGGGATTCAGGTTATCAACCAAACATTAATTATTCTTCCAACTAAACCCTCAACAGCTAGGCTAGATAATACAAATGTAAAAAAAAGAAATGAGGGTGAATGATGTTCAGCACTGCAAATCTAGAATGCACCATGCTGTAGGAACAAAATCAAATCCCGTATGCACATGTGTGTTGAGACACAGCAGAGCCAGGCCCTCAGCTGGGGCTGGAACATGTAGTGTTGATGCATCAAAAGGTGCCTTCCCCAGTTTAAGATCTCCAGCAGTTTTATTTATTCCGAGCACCTGGAGAGCATTTTAAGATAATGACAAGATCTGTCAGGCTGTGCTGAGGAAAGCTGAAGCCAAAAGGAGAAATAAGATCTGCTAATCTCTTTTTCCTAGTCATGCTTATGCAAGAAGCTACTGAGACAGACAGAAGTAGTATAGGCCCTTGGAGAAGCTGCAACAGGTGCCTCCCTTTTGCCAGGCAAAGTGTCAATGCCAGCACATCAGAGCTTTTGGAAAGAGCAGCCTGGGTGTTGTAGGGACCAGGAAGAGGACCCAGACCTCCAGATCCTGTAGCCTGGGGTGGCTCAGGCTGACTCCAGTGCAGCTTTGTATTTACACCCCTACGTTCCACATACGGTTGGAATGTCATGGTGCTTAATGCCATCATGGTGTTGTCCTTGTATTCAGCTAGGCTAGAGATTAAGTATTTACATTTCAACATACACAACTAAATGCTTTTAAACCCGAGTAAGGGGTTTAAAACCTCAGAATAGAGCCATAAAGAGCTAATGAGAAGAATAAAAATCAGGTAGTTAAAAAATGATGTAAGGTAGAGTCTTAATTTTTTATTATTAAATTCACAGCACATTAAATATTAAGTGTTCATAAACTTTGTTTCGTGCAATGATAAATTAATAATATCTACATAGACATGTTCTTTTACAACAGGGAAGCTAAGAAACATAGTACCAGAGGACCTTGTGTTGACAACCCAAGCTATTAGAATAGACTCCTTAATCCTCAATCATAAAAAGTAGATAATGTTATTTCTTATTACTATTAAATGCGAAGTGCCTTCCTAGGAAACATATATGCCATTACTAAAAATAACTGCCAGGGAATGTTTTGAGCAAGGAAGAAAAAGATGTTAGCAAATTATACCTTGAGATAAATTCAGTGAAATGTTCCCTGCTAATCTCTGCCGTATAAAAATTGTTTTTCAACTTATTCTTCTGTTAGCTCATAACAGGTTGCACAAGGTTTATGTCTGAGCACCAAAACAGTCAAGATTTAACCTGGCATGTTGTACTTTAGGTAATAATCACCAATGTCCCCAACCTGCAGGCTGATGGAATACCCTCTGTGTTACTGAAAAACCTCTGCTGACCTCCTCTGGGGCAGAGGATGGTGAATTTGTGTCCTCCAGCTTATGTACAAGCAGCGAACAATGCTTCCTTGATTAAAGCTAGGGGACTTCAGCAACTTTGGTCTGGGATTTAGCAACATTATTCATTCAGATGTTTCCTGTGCTTCATAAATATGTGAGGAGGAGCCGCCATCCAGGCCAGTCCCCTCAAAGCCCAACTCCTTGACTGCAGAGCAGACCATGGAGAGGTATTTCCAAATGAAATGCAGCCTAAATGAGGGAATTAGGGGTTTGTAATATATTTACAAGTGGCCTAGACAGCCAACCCCTCCACTGGTTACTGGTGTAGCTCCCAGCACATGGAAGCAGATGGGCTTTGAGGACCCTTCACTGGGACAGCACCACAGCTGGTAAGGAGCAGTTTCCAGCAGCTCAAACCCTCTTCCAGTCAGGGCAGGACAAAATGTTGTTTCGCACGACCGCACACAAATTTTCGAGTCCTGATACTTTAAATACTTTTTTTCCAAACTAGAAGAGCAAAGAGACTCATTTGAGGTTGCTATCGACAATTTTGAAGGGATAAACCAAAACAAGTTACCTTTGGACACGTATTTGCTTTCCAAACCCCATGCAGTGTCCTCTGTCTTTGGTTCCCCCCGTGTTCCCTGCCCGGGGCTGCTGCCAGCTCCTCTGCCCTGCCACCTCCAGCCCAGCAGCACAGTATGGCTCTCAGGCAGCTCCTGCCCCAGTTTTGTTTGGTTGGTTTTTTTTCTCTCGTGATCCTGAACAAGCCTGGCTTGGGTAAGGACGGGCTGGAGCAACACGTGCTCCGCTTGTCTGTTTGTAACGGGCGGCCGGTCTGCCCGGGCCAGCTGATGGGAACTGGGACATGCCAGGGAGTGCATCCTCCTCGTTCAGCTGCTGCAACGGCCTTGGAGCCAGCTGGAGCATTCAGGAGCCCAGCAACTCCCTGCCAGCCCGGCTCCCGGGGCCAGCTTTAGGCTGCTGCCTGGAGAGCCAGGCTGGTGGAGGCAGCGGCAGCGCAGCCGGGAGAGGCCGAGCCATGCCCCGGGGTGCTGAGGCAGCTGCTGCTCCCTGACAGGCTTCCCCAGGCCCCCCACTCCCTGCGGCATAGCCCCTTCCATCTCCCTTCCCAGCTGTGGGGGCTCTGGCTGCTTGCCTGCAGCCCTGCCCTTGCTCTGCCTCTTGCTCAGCGCTGGCCTCGCCACCAGGACCCTTGGAGGCAAGGCAGGGGCCATCAGTGGTCCACGGGCACCCATCTTTGGTGTCAGACTTCCTCCTCATGCAAAAGAGACTTCTGCCTCCCTAGAAGCACCCCCAGACCGGTGCTTTGAACACAGGGGACACCTGGCTGTGCTGCATTAGATGCAAAGGGTAAAGCTTGAGAGACAGCAAGGCAGCGGGGAGGAAGGCTGGGCGGGCTCTCTTTCCTATCCCTCCTGTTTCAAGAAGTCCTTCCAGAGGCTCTGCATCTGCCCTTGTGTTGGGAGGATGTTCAGTGCTGGGAGCTCATCCCCACTCGTGCAGCCAGGCTGGGCTCTGTGGGCGCTGCTTAGGAAAGGAGAACATGAGGCAGTTGGCACATCCCATCACCATCCCCAGCCCCTCCAGGCCCCGCACCATTGCGTGGATAGCTTCTGCTGAGGGCCACCCACAGGACACTGCTGTGTGTCAACGCCTCTCTCATGTCCTTCACATCCTGCTCTGGGTAACACAAATGAAGAGCAGCAAGGGGACGGTGCCTGCTCAGCGTGCCAGCCCAGAGACGCTGCTTTCTTTTTTTGCCATGATAAAGAATAAGGAGAAAACGTCCCTGAAGCAAACACATCAGTGTTCTGAACTTACAGGTGGAAACCACTGACATGTCAAAAGTGCCACCAGGGCTGCCAAGGCTGTGCAAGCACACTCCAGCCAATGGGCAGCCCGGTGTCAGCTGCCCAACTACCTGAGGCACAGCTCCAAAACTGGATGAGCCTGACCATGCAGGCCCCCCAGCCGCCGGGCTGGACACTGGCTACAGAAAAGTAGCACAGTCAGAAAGCACCTTCATAAAATACTGTCATTTTTGGGACACCAAAAGGTCTCAAACTGATAGACATCAACGACAGGGAGGGCTTATCCAAGCAGCTAATGGGGTTTAAGCAGGATAACCCCAGGCTGACAGTGGCAGATACCATCGGTCAAACACCTGGACAGAAATACCCGCCCTACACAGCCCTGGTGTTATTGGCTCAGCACGAACCACAAGAGGTGTGATGCAGCCCGGCAGGATTAGTGGAAACCTCCACCTGGGAGAATTTAGGGTAAGCTCCTCAGCATTTAGTCCCAGAGTAGTTTAAATAGTTTTCTGCTTAAAGAATTGCCTCCGAAAATCCCTTTTTAAGCACTTAAGCACAGGTCAGGTCTTGGGCACAGCCCCATTCCGGCAGTGCACTCCCGAAGGCGCTGGCTCAGCGGAGGAGCAGCTCTCGGTGTGTGCTACCTGCAGAAGCCGCACATCCCTGCTTTATCCGTGCTTTGGGATCAGCACCGGCTGGAGCCCCCGTGCCACGCCGAGTGAGCCCTGGCGCTGTGCAGCCCAAAGCCTGCTCCTCTGCCCTGCCTCCCACAAGGGCTGCTGCTCACTTATACCTTCCCTCTGTGGGTTTTTTTAATTCCCGTTTCATTTTCTTTTTTTTTTTTCAGATGCTCCAGCTTTCTGTAATGCGCTTACAAGATATGGCATTGCTTTGTCATTATAATATACTTATTTTCATTGTAAACCCACTCTAGCTGGACCTTTCCAAAGGAACCAAACTATAGGTGACAAGCTCTTCGTTTGTATACTCGGGAGTCATTTGGGCAAGTAAAGCTGCTGTATGTAAACGTCACATTCACTGCATAACAATTGGAGTGAAGTTTTTATGCACAGGGCTTTTTATTTTCCAATCAGCAGTCCCTGAGTTGGGACTTTTGGGGTAAACTGGTAGCTCTGGGCAGCTTTGAAGCATCACAAGTGGAGGGTTTTGTCTCCAGAAGATTTACTAGCAGCGATCTTTTCTTCAGCCGTTTTATTAGCCTCCCTTTACATATGTATAGCGGTGAGGGGGGGAAACCTCTTGTTGGTGAAGTACAGAGCCTATTTCCCCCGTGGTATTCACACGAAAAAATTGTGTGAAAAATTGTTGCCCAGGGCCTCCCCAGATCTTGAAATTTAGCTTAGCACCATGAGGTTTTCAAACCCATCCAGCCTTCTCCCCCCCAGCCCCCTCTTTTAAAGGTTGAAGCTGGGGTAACAAATTCAGCAGTGAGAATGGATGCCCTGCCCTTGGCTTCCTGGAGCTGCCAAAATAAATCTGGACCCCCTGGCCGAAGCGTTGAAAAGTTTTCACCCACTTAACATGGGTTTTATAATTTTAACTTGCAAGTTCTTGTTGAATTGAGCCCTGTTGCGTGGACAAATTGGACAAGAAAAGTTTAAATGTTACCACTTTGGCTTCTCCTCAAGTGGTGCTGAGCACAGATGTTTGAGGGGGCCATCATGTCCCTGTAAGAATGGGGGCTTTGTGTGCATAACCTTACAAAGGGCAGAATAGCCCTGCTTTGCTGCCAGCCACAGGATCATCCTATCTTTATGTGTTGATTTATTAGGCCAGGGATGAATGAAACCGTAATTAATATTACTGAAGCATTAGAGTCTATTTAATTTAAATGCCACTGAATATTTCACTTTCAGTTGGGAGTGACAATGTGTTCGGGACTGTTGGTGAAAGCCTCAGCCATCTGTTACCCCTACTAAGAAGGGAAGACAAGAGAGACACAGGGAGACAGAGAGCATTGGGCTTTGTGGCTTTTCCAAGCCTCCAGGATCATCATTCAACTCAAGGGCAGCCAAGGAACATTCCTGCGCACTGGACCCTCAGCGTATGGGGGAAAGGCCTGAGAGGGTCTGGGGGCAGCACATCTCCCTGAAGGATGGAGAGAGGGGCAGGCAGAGCGAGGAAGGTGGAGATTTACAGTAAGCACACGTGTACACACATCCCTAAAATATGTTTGAGCACATGCAGCAAAGTGTCGTGGCAGCAGAAGGAGGGTAGAGCAGGAAACTGGTCAACCTATAGACGGTGTAAAAATATTTTTAGAATTGGGGAGGGAGGGAGGAAAGAGTCAAGGCGAGGTCTGACGGTTGGTTTTGATTAGCCTGAGCAGTGAGGTTCCAGTCCAGCTCCACTGTAGCAAACATGCAGGCTTTGACTTGATGGTGTCACAGTGTTGGGAGCATGAGACGTTCCCCATGAGCTGCTGCTGCGACGTGGTCTCCACCAACCCAAACAAATTAAAAAAAAAAA